>JASDQU010241234.1:80645-94435 GCA_032191745.1 Picea mariana
AAAATACTATTAAAATAAAATAATATGAAAAAATATTGCAATATAGATAAAAACATCTCTCTGGACTTGAAACGGAGTTTGTCAAGCTCCAACTATATTTCATAGTTGATAATGTTTTTCCCATGGTTAATGTGTTTCTATGGATTCATAGTTATGATACTAAGTGTTGTTGTGTGAGGGATAAAGTTATTATCTCCCTTTCTTTTTCCTCTTCTATACTTACCTGTTTTTCCCTTTTCTTCTTCCCCTCTATTATCTGTTTTTGGTTCTATACTTAGTCTCTTTTCCATGTTTGTGGCTTCCCGAGGTGGCGAACTGAGAAATCCTCATATACATATATATGTTATCATCATGAGTCTGACCGACCATCGTTCATTTGCATACTTAGCCAATTTTATGACCGCAAGTTCACTGATAGTTGTTATCGAACTCTGGTGCCCCGTGTTCGGGGTATACATCTTGCACCAAAAACTTTGGTGATATACAATTAGACCTCAGACTCCTCGAACTCGAAAGCCCAAATCTACCTACGATGTCGAACTTGCAAGCCTGACTCTACCTACAATGACTCTTTCTGACTGACCCGCCTTTCCATACTTAGTTGAGTCTTCAAAGTTTTGCAGGGTCACGGACTTTCGGGTTCACAAAAGTTTGAAAGAATTTTTCGCTCCCCTCCATCCTCGCCACCTTCCGCCCTTCCAAATGCACATTAATTATTCTTTTTCTAGTGACAACTCACCAGACATATTCAAAAATACTTTTCATTAATAAGTAGAAAGCTCAAGGACATCTCCCATTAAAACACATTAACGGGCGAATATTATGGGATCTGATGATTGTATTGTGTCCATCTTGAATTGGAAAAAATTGTTGGTTATTTTAGTTTTTTTAAGGTATCATCATAGTAAGAGTGCAATATTGTGCTACCCCACTATCATCCACAAAGGTCTTGACGTCATGTCCCTCTTTAATATTGTGCATATATTACAGGTTGTCATATTTGAGAATATGCTTGCATATGCAATTTTTAACTCATGTTATTAGTGACAACTCACCACACATATTCGAAAAGATTGGCACTAATACTCAAAAAGATCGAGGATATCTTCCATTAAAATTCATTAAACCAAGATTTATGGAAGATTATACTATTATCCTCCAACATTCATTTTAAATACGTATTCTCATTTCCCTCTATCATCGAAAACTTATACTTTAAGGTGCCTTCGTTGTAATGTTCATGGTCATCCACATGTGAGACAACTTAGAGATTCCATTCAGGCCCAATTGAAAGACAAGGGAATGGTTTTATGTGACTTCAGCGTTGAGCGAAAAAAAATATGTTAGCCAACAGAAACTCAGACACAAAAAATTCAAGTATATTATGATTGGTATTCTCCCTGTATTTGATCCTTTGGTTGGTTGAAAGGCCTGCCTAAAGATTTGTATGTTGAACTTCTTTGTTTTGTTATTGGAAATTGGAAGAGACTTTCAAGTCATCTGCAAAATGATCCATTGTTGAATTATATAGCTTCTTCAAACAACACATATTTGGCAAGTGTATCAAATCTTGCAGACCACACAAGAATTTATCTTCCGTCAGAGGAGTCACACATATCATGGCTTGCAAAATGGTCTGGAATATTCAGAAATGACGCCAAATATTGCTCCATGAGTGAATATACTCAGAAGGAAATTATAAATTTGGATCCTCACGAATGTGAGAAACTGTATGGGTGCTTGAATCAACATTCTAAAATTACAAAAGTTTCTATTTCAAAATTTGTTGAATGACTTCTGGGTGTAGTATCAAACTTGACAGAAAATCAGCTTCTTTGTCAAATGTTTTTTACCGACCTCTGGATGTAGTAATAAACTCCACATACAATCAACTTTCTATTGGTACTGCACATTGTTTTCACTATTCCTATGCATATGATTGCATTTGGGTCGAAGGGCTTTCCACTCTTTGCTAGAATATTCTCTTGGTAGTTGAAGGTGGGTATATAACCAAAGAACGAGGTTCTCAAAAGTTTATGATGCCCACATTGATATGTAACTGGGAAAATTTAATGGGAAGGAATTCTAGACTATGGAATTTCTAACACTTTTTGAAGATTACTTTATACTACCACCTTCTGGAAGAAGTTTGACATATTCAGGTAATGCTTTGGTTTCTGAAGATCACCTTTTACTACCACCTTCATGTAATCATTTTGTTTCATTATTTAGAGGAGACCTTGATGTGGTGGATATTCGAGAGTTATTTCCACCAAATATCAATCTTCCTGTTGTTTCTCGTGCTTTGAATAATGAGAATGCATTTCTTTTGTTGCAGTAGATCAGATATTTGAAAAAAAAATAGAAGTTGCTCGATGCTTGAAGTATTGACTTTTCTGGTTCAAATAAATAACCATGGCCTCGCCACAAGCACCTCTGGGTTTGTTCATCAGGATCACAGGTCGATAATCACAGAGTGCCTTCTTGGTCATAGAGTTCTTCCATCACCATCTTGGGTTTGCACAAGTGCTTTTATTGGTACCTTCTTTCTTTGTCCTGGTGGTGGATCCTTCTATCCCTACCAACATGATGGAAATAAACTAGCTCTAGGGAATTTGATTGGTTCCAAGAATCTGAGTTGACTATATATTAATTTCTCTTAACTTAAAAAGGTTTATGTGTGCAACCTAATGTTAGACATAGAAAATACAATTTCTTATTCTTTAAAATATAAAACAATATATTTTTTTAACACATGATTATTCGAAAAGTTTCAGGCATTGTTTGGGATTCACGTCCTTCAAGGATGTTAATTAATTACACAATTAATATTGCTTGTACCAATGCAATCGAGCCATCGTCAACTATGATAACCACATTAACATTGCAATGCCAAATAATATATGTCTGACATGTAGCTAATGTCGAGGTCATCATCACACACAACACCCAACATCCAAAGATTTACGAACTCAAACCAACACTAAATTCAATGCTTTTTGCAGGTCTAACAATCCTGTAGTCTATTTTCTTGGAAAATGCCAGGCTTTCTTGTTCACCGCATTACCACCCTGCACTCAATGGCACAGTTCCCATTGCCACTGCTAGTGTGAATGTCCGAAGTTGAAGTTATCTACAGCTTGGAGTCACCGACTCACCGCCAGTGTGGATGCCTGAAGCTGAAGCTACCTGGAGCCTGGGGTCACGACTTGTTACACTTGACATTAGTACCAATAGTGATTGAAATTTGATTGTATGTCGAGTCTGTTACTACATCCATAGGTCACTCAACAAACTTTGAGATAGAAGTTGGCCATGTTTCAAGTCTGTTACAACTTTGAGATAGAAGGTTCTATAATTTTAGGATGTTGATTCAACCACGCATGCAGTTTCTCACCTTTGTGAGGATCCAAATTTATAATTTCCTTCTGAGTGTATTCGGGCATGGAGTAATATTTGGCATCACTTCCGTATATTCCAGACCATTTTGTGAGCCACGATGTCTGTCACTCCTATGAATAAATATATATTCTGGTGTGGTCTACAACATTTGATACACTTTCCAAATCTGTGTTGCTGGAAGAAGCTATATACTTCAACAAAGGAGCATTTTGCAGGTGACTTGAACTTCCCTTCCAATTTACAACAATTAAAAAAATAAATTCAACATATAAATCTTTGGGAAGGCATTTCAACCAAAGAGACGATTGAATATAGGGAGAATACCAGTCACAAGATACTTGAATTTTTTTGTCTCAGCTTCTGTTGGCTAACAAAAAAAAATTCCCCCAAAGCTGACGTCACATAAAATCACTCCCTCGTCTTTGAATTGAGCTTGAATCACATCTCTTAGTTGTCTCAGATGTGGATTACCTGGAACATTGCAAGGAATGCACCTTAAACCCCAAGTTTTCTATGATAGAGGGAAATTAACACTTAGCAAAGTATGGGATGTTTAATAAAATGCTAATGCATGCAGGCCATATCTAGAAGAGACAAACTATTCAAGAAGTTGGGATATATCTGGCTGGCAACACCCATGAAGTCCAAGACCCAAAATTGATATTCAACTCCTTGTTTTTAACCAAGCAACCATTTGATGATCAAGTTGAAATCTATAAAACACTTTCTACAGGCTTGATTCTTGTACATATTTTCTTTTTTTTTTCGTGGGAGCCCCAATTGCAGTCATTATGGAAAACACATTTAAATTTCAGATAATATGTGTTGAACTATTTCAAGACATCTATTTTGGGAAACAATCTTAGCTGTATTTTGTAATCGAGTTTATCTGAATATAAAATATTTGAGGTTTTTGTATCGTGTTTTCCAATATCCAATGTTATTATTATTTTTTTGTATTTCTTTTTTAATTGGCTCATTTGCGTGTACAGGTTTTGATAGATGAATTCAACGTCTTTCTACAAGAATTTAATACGCTCTTTGATCCATTGTTAAACATGCACAACAAGGTTTTTTTTCTGCTTCCCAGCACTTCGATTTAAATAAAATCTACTCTATTTTCTCCTTACATTTTACATGGAAGAATAATTTGTGAACCCTATACTTAATAAAGAAATTGGTTGACCCATCCTTCTTTCATTCTTCAGAGCCCTGTAAATAGAATGAATTAATTACTCTATTTCAACAAGGCAACTCAGGTGTTGGCGTCATTTTCCTGTTCAATGTTGTGCATATATTACAACTTCTTTTATTTGAGAATATCCTTGCATATAAAAAAATTTACGTCGCATATATATATATATATATATATATTCTATTGCTTATGCTTTACATTTGGACTACAAATAATCTATTAAGATATATTAATATGAATACCATTGGAATAAATATAAACAAATTCTCTTTAAACTTGAAGTTGTCTTTGTCAACCCCCAAGTATATTACATAGCTGAGACTAAATGCTCGTTTCTCCCATTGTTCTCCCTTCTCTATACTTACCCATTTTTCCCTTGTCTTCTTCCCCTCTATTATCCCTTTGTGGTTCTATACTTAGTCGCATTTATATGATCATGACTTCCCGGGTTGGCAGATTGACAAATGCTCATCTTCATCTATATATTCACATCATGAGCCCGATCGACTGCAGTCCCTTTCAATATTTAGACAATTATATGACACTATCGGTCCTCGATTAGCGTTATTGAACACTTATGTCCCCTATTGTGTCATATATATCTTGCACCCAAAAACTTTCATGATCTGCAATTTATGATTTTACTATTGAGGACTCACCAGGGGTTTGAAAAGATTGGCATTAATAAACGAATAGTAGATGTTTTTCTATGAGATACTTACCCCTTTTTCCCTTTTCTTGTTCCCCTCTATTATCCCTTTTTGGTTATATACTTAGTCACCTTTCTATGATTGCGGGTTCTCAGGTTAACGGAATGACATATCTTCATCTCCATCTATATCCTCACATCATGAGTTTGACCGAACACAGTTCCTTTACATACTTAGCCAATTTTATGGCCGCAGTTTCCAAGGTTGGCACTATCAAACGCTATTATCGCTTCTTTTGTGATATACATCTTGCACTCAAAACTTCCGTGATCTACAATTCCACCCTGAAATCCTCTGACTTGTAAGTTTCACTCTACCCAGGTTCACAAAAGTTTCAAAGCATCTATCGTTGCCTTCCATTCCCACTACCTTCGTGCCCTTTCCAATGCACATTAATTATGGTTTTACTTGACAATTCAACACACTAGTACGAAACAATTGGCATTAACAAGAAAAAACCATCAAGGACATCTCGTATTAACACACATTAAATCGTTATTTATGGTACTCCAAATGACTGTCGTTCTTTTCCATACTTAGACAAATGTTTCCATGTGTTTCAGGATATACATCCCGCACCCAAAAATTACGTGATCTACAATTCCACCCAAGGCTCCTCCAACTCGCAAGCTTCACCCTACCTAGGTTAACAAAAAGTTTCAAAGCATTTATCGCTCCCTTCCATCCCTGCCACATTCGCTCCCTTCCCAATGCACATTAATTATTTCGGCCTCTATATTGCACTTCCATTGTTCAGTGACCTACAAAAATCACTTGGACCTCCGCGAACCTATTCCATACTTAGACACTTTTTCGATTGCGGGTTCCCAGACTGACGGGCTCAAAATTGTGTTTCGAATCTTCTATGACTCGCAAACAGTACCTAGGGTTCCACGATATACATTTTGTCCACTTGAATGCCCCATCATGATCCCGAACATCCGTTGTTCCTTTCAATAGTTAGCCGCAAGTTGGTTGTATGTTCATGACATCGTACATTTCCATGGTTGCACATGCTGCAACCACTGTGTATCAAATTTGGCCTAACGTTTCCCTATTCCATACTTAGACACTTTTCTGATTGTGGTTTCCTAGACTGGCAGGCTCAAGATTGTATTTACAATATAGTCTCATGACTTGTAAACAATATTTATTAGTGAAAACGAGTCTAGGATACCATTTCCCTATTCCATACCTAGACACTTTTTCAATTGCGGGTTCCTGGGCTCAGGGACTCAAAATTGTGTTTTGAATCTTCCACAACTTGCAAACAGTGCCCAGAGTTCCGCGATATACAATTTTTCTGCTGGAATGCCCCATCATGAGCCCCACCGTCCGTCATTCATTTCAATACTTAGCCGCAAGTTGGTTGTATGTTCATGACATGGTACATTTCCATGGTTGCACATGCTGTAACCATTGTGTATCGAGTCCAGCCTAACGTTTCCCTATTCCATACTTAGAAACTTTTTTTATTGCGGATTCCTGTACTGGTGGGCTCAAGATTGTGTTTCCAATGTTCTGTGACTTGCAAATAGTACCCAGAGTTCCATCATATACACTTTGTGTGCAGGAATGCACCATCATGCCCTATTTCATGTTACACGCTCTACGATCAACACTTTTGAGACATAGAATTTGAACCTCGGGCCCTCACCTCTTCTGGTTATATCTTGTAACCCTATTTTGAAGCTCGACCAACCAATTTTGATAATTATCCATTCCTTAATTATTGTTCCTTATCCCCTCCACCTTCATACTTCTTTCTAGATATGCAATTAGTAAGATTTAATGCTAACAGTTCATCATGCAGGAACCATGTACATTTCCATTAATGAGCAAAAGGATCGAGGAGACATCCCACACTTCTATGATATACAAATTGACCATTGGACTCCCACATCATCCCCTCTTCTGTGTTACACATTCTTCACTCAAAATTTCTGAGACATACAATTTGACCCTCGGGGCGTCGCATCTCCTGGAGAACCATTGTCACCCTAGTTTGAATCTATTCCAACTGCTTTCCATACTTTCCCATTTCATGGAATCTCTTTCACGGAACCTCGGGTTGGTGGGTTCATGAAATCTCTAATTCCTAGTCATTGTTTACTATGCCCTCCACCTTCACACTTCTTTGAAAGTATGTAACGAACAAGGTTTAATCCTAACAATTCATCATGAAACAACCGTACAGACCACCATTAATAAGAAAAAGGTTGGACGAGATAGTCACATTAACTATCGCTACACAACTTGCCCAAAAACATGCATAAAATATATTTCCACGTAATGGGATATCTATTACAAATTTCAATATATTAGCGAAAACGAGTCTGACATACCGTTTCCCTATTCCATACTTAGCCACTTTTTCAATTGCGGGTTGCCGGACAAGCGGGCTCACGATTGCACTTCCAATGTTCCATGGCCTGCAAATAGTACCCAGAATTTCACAATATACAAATTGACCTTTGGACTGTCCCATCATGCCCTCTTCCATGTTATGTGTTTTTCACTCAAAAAACTTCCAAGACATACAATTGGACCCTCGAACCCTGACCTCTCATGGTTATACATTGTAACCCTATTTTGAAGATCGACCAACCGCTTTCGATAATTAGCCATTCCTTAATTTCTCTTTGTCATCCCCACGACCTTAGTACTTCTTTCTAAATATGAAATTAGTAAGCTTTGATGCTAACATCTTTTCATGAAGGAACCATCAACATTATCAATAATGAGCGAAACACTCGAGGAGATCTCCCATTAATACGCATTAAATCAAGATCTATGGAGATTTATATTATCCATTCTGATTGTTCATCTCAAACAGCATGGAATGTATTTTGTGAGTCATCGCGTTGACATGTTCATGAAATCTATTGTCACCCTAGTTTGAAGCCTGTCCTACCCCTCTCCATACTTTCCCATTTCATGGAATCTCTTCTGTGAAACCGCGGGTTGGCGGGTTCACGAAATCTCCAATTCCAAGTCACTGTTTACTGTGCCTGCCACCTTCACACTTATTTCAAAGTATGCAATGACCAAGGTTTAATGCTAAAATTTCATCATGTAACAACCACCATACATACCATCATTAATAAGAAAAAGGCTGGACGAGATAGTCACATTAACTATCGCTACACAACTTACCTAGAAACATGCAGAAAAGATCTTTCCATGTAATGGGATATCTATTACAAATTTCAATATATTAGCGAAAACAAGTCCGACCTACCGTTTACCTATTCCATACTTAGCCACTTTTTCAATTGCGGGTTCTCGGACAAGTGGGCTCACGATTGCGTTTCCAATGTTCTGTGACCTACAAACAATACCCGTAATTCCGTGATATACAAATTGACCTCTGGACTGTCCCATCATGCCCTCTTCAGTGTTATGTGTTTTTCACTCAAAAACTTCTGAGACATACAATTTGACCCTCGATCCCTCACCTTTCATGGTTATACCTTGTAACCCTATTTTGAAGACTGCGCGACCACTTTCAATAATTATCTATTCTTTAATTGATCTTTCCCATCCCCGCGACCTTTATACTTCTTTCTAAATATGCAATTAGTAAGCTTTGATGCTAACAGCTCGTCATGCAGAAACTGTCAACCTTGTCATTAATGAGAGAAATGCTCGAGGAGATCTCCCATTAATATGCATTAAACCAAGATCTGCACAGAGTTATATTATCCCTTCTGATTGTTCATCTCAAATAACATGGAATGTATTTCGCGGGTCGTCGCGTTGGCATGTTCACGAAATCTTCAATCCTTAATTGGTCTTCATAGCACCCTCCATCTTCGCACTTCTAGGTATGTAATTAATAGTCTTTAATGCTAACAACACATCATGCAACAACCATCAATATTCTCATTAATGAGCGATAGGCTCGAGGAGATCTCCCATTCACATGCATTGGACCAATATTTGTGAAAGGTTATATTATCCCTTCCAACTCTTCATTTAAAACATCATCTGGAGCAAACAAACATTCCCGTAAACTTATGGCAGCAGCTCAACAACAGTTCTACGAAGATACAATGAATATCTCCGGACGTGAGGACCAGAACTTCCAGTGGTCCAGGGCATACTCTTACTATTCATCTCGTTTTGCCCAGAATGAAGTGATTTGGACCTCTGGAATCACTCGTACAGGCTGCATCCCTGAGGTTTTTGACTGTAAGGATGTGGTCTCTTGGTGTGCCAAAAAATATATTTCAAGCCAAAGAATTATTCCATTGCACGACCATTATCATATTTCTTTGTCACCTCATGTCTTCTACAAGTTGTTAAGATTGTCAGATCCAACATTGACTTTCAGAGGACAAGACTACAAGTAGTTCCTAGAAAAACATGATAACAGGTTGGACCTCTTACCCGAGTTCCTCAAAGACCCGACAACAATTCCCGAAGATATCACAAAGTTGCAGGTCATTTCTTTTAGAAATCCATTACGGGAAATTGCATGGTTTTTTACAAGAATATTGGGACATGAATCCATGATAAGCATTTCCCGCATGGTTCTTTATATTTTGTATTTCACAGTCAAGGAACAATCCATTTTTTATTGGGGGAAGTTAATTTCCATTGAAATATGTTCCCAATTGTCACGATTCAAAGAAGATAATAATTTTTATATGTCATCCTACTTGATTTTCATGATAGCGCATTCTTGTTCATTTCCAAAACTTTCTCTGTCCAAGAATATAAACTATGAATGTGACCCAGTAACATTCTGGTACCAGGCCTTGTGGAGGCACAAGGCCTCCCATTGTTTTTATGAGGTTGTTAATGAATTTGTCTCATTTTTCAAAGATTTATTGTTAGGAAAGGATGCTCCATGGATATCTGGCCAGGCAACCAAGTTTTTGGATAGGAAGGGGACACTTGAAAAAATGGAAAATTACAGTGTAATAATGATTTTTGGCTCCAAAGAAAAAATTTCTTTCCTTCCATGTCACATCACGGACAAGATGTTTGTTACAGAAATAGCAAGGCAATAAAAGTACTGGTTGCATTTCTTCCATGGCAAGAGAAAAATACAGTTCATTCCTTTGCCCTGGAAAGTCGGGGACTTCATGTTCAGGAACGTGAACAAGTTTGACGAATTCACAGGCCATTTCGAGAACTTGAACCTAAGATATGTTGAAAGGCTAAGAGGGTTAGACCCTAATGGGATTTTCTTAGAACATTTACTAACAGTTGGATTTAGAAACTATTTTATCCATACACACCTAATCGAAGATAGAGACAATGACGAAAACACTCATGCTCCTGACGATGGCGACGTAGAGACATTGAAAAGAACAACTTAATTGTACAGACAATAGGGAAAAGGCTCTGGTGAGAAGAGTGTTCAATCCCCGGCCAACACTCCAAAGAGAACAACATCGTGGAGTATTGCTTCAACAACCCACCCGAGTAAGAAAGCAACCCATAAATCTTCGAATGAAGGAGGATATAAGAACCCTCCTCGTGGAAAAATTGATAGTTCTCACAAGCTTCCCATGACGAAGAAGAGAAAAACCAGTGTAGGGTAGGTGGAAGAGACCAAAACTGAGAGTGAGAACATGCAATTTGAGAATGTTGTGGATGACGTGTTCCACAAAGTTGATCAGTCTGCAGACGTGATGCACCATAGTTTCACAATGGAAATATTCAAGACTGACATTTTTTACGAAGATGAATCGTTCGTATTCCAGAGAGCTTTTTTTGACATCCAATCTAAAAATTTAATTATTGAAAAGAGAGATGTAACAAATAAGAAAGGAAATCTCGTTCATAGATTAACCTTAGGAACATGCAACCATCCCAAATCTCTCGATTTCATCAAGCAACTACGAATTCTCTTGATGATTCCATTGGAGGAATTGAAACGAGGAATGACAGGCTGAATAGTTGAATCAAGGAATTGGAGGAGGCTTTGATTCCTACCCCATTCTTTGCCAGTCCTTTAGAAAAAACCGTTTCTGCCACCCCTGCAGCCAAGTTAAAAGGATCCTCCAGCCTCCTCACATCCTGCAGAAGCTATTTAGAGAAGAATATCTAGAACATAATGGAGCTAATTACCGAAGCCTGGGAAAAATCGCAAAATATGGCTTCCTTTCGAACGAGGAGATAGGCTTTGCACGAACATTTGGAGGCAAATTTAAAAAATGAAGAATGTTTCTATCTAGAGACGGTGATCCCTTTTGGAAACCATGTCATCAACATATCAGATCTGAAAAGAAGAAAAGAAGATTTCCCCTCCCCAAACCGGATCAAACAATTAAAAGCATGCTAGAAAGAGAAATTTAAGAACCTACACCTCATTGTTGAATCATGTGAACAATCCATATAAGAGAAAGAAGAATTATTCAGAAACTTGACCGAAATAGACTTAGTTGGAAGTACCAATGAGGTTCAAGACCCAAACTTAATCCTCAACTCCTTGTCCTTAACCAAGAAAGTCTTCGATGAACATGTAGATATTTTAAAGGGGTTGTCTTTAGAAACGTTTTACGATGTCCTTGAATATGTTCAAGATAATGTGGAGAACTGGATAGTGGACTATTTGACACACAATGAAGAAATTGAACAAGATCTGCATAGTATTTCTATCGATCTAAGGAAATCATAAAATGAGCTTTTCAACATAGAAATCCGGGATGAAATCAACATGGCCCCCATGAGAAGCTACATTGAAGAATGGCTCCAAAAGAAAATGGACAAGCTCACCAACGAAGGGCAACAACTGGTTGGCATGATTCCAGTGGTCGTCGATGAGAGCAACAAAAAGGCATCAACTTCATAGTAAGTCTATACTGATCACATCTTGCTTTCTTTATCAATCTAGTTATTCCACCTCTTTAAATAAAAATCTCTAACCAAGACTGATAACTTCTAATTTATTCTTTTCACGTCCTCCTCTCTATCGTCACGCACTTCTTCTTTCTACAATCCTATTTCTTGTACTTATTTCGTTTATGGTCTGCGGGAGCCCCAATCCTAGTCTATATGAAAAACACATTTAAATTTCCAGAAATATGTAACAAACATTATTAATTTTTGATAAATTTCAAAGAAAACTAATTCAAGAACAGTTTAAATGGTGCCTTGTGGGATGCTTTCAGAATGCTAAATTAGTTTTCTTTATGCATATCGATCCTCTTCTTTTATTTTTATGTGCTCACAATTTTTTTTCTTCAACTATGCTAGATGTGAAGAGGTTCTTCGGGGCTCTGGCCTTACTTCTGTAGTCACATTCTTCCCAGGTCATCTACCAGCCCGATGTCTTATGGATGGCGTGTGACACATTGGCACGAGTCATTTTCTGCATGGATACCACATGTACTTCAAGCTACTTCCCATGTGTCTCTGTTGCTTCGAGCTTCTATTTCTCCCTCAGTCACACCATAGCAATGCATTTATTCCCATTCCAACTTGGCAGGGACTACGCTTCCATGCAACACTTGTTTAAATCTTAGGAAGGGGAAAAGCATAAAAATAAATTCGCTATAAGACAACAAATTTGACAAAGCTTTTTGCTATTTCTTCCTTGTATATTAATGCTTTTCTTTTTTTAAATAATTTTCTTACTAGGTCAATATCTTAAAAATTTATTACAATAACCACATATCTTGTAAATTTATTATTATAACCTGATGGTCCATTATTAGTACAATATTTTTATATTTTATAATTATAATTATTAAATTTATATTTCATAATTATAATTCTAATTATTAAATTTATAAAATGGTATTTATATTTAATTGTCATGATACTTTGCCAATTCTTTTCAATTTTTTATACTTCTGTGTTAACTGCTATATAGGGTAAGGGCAATGGAAGAGGCCGTTTTATTTATCATCATGAGAATGATGTTGGTTTGAAGTTAGAGAGCCATAAACCCCCACGACCATGGTTGTTGTGTAATGTAATGGCTCATAATCCATCATCTGTAAGTGTACCTATAACATCATTCATCTTTTTAGGACATAGAACCAGGTTTCTAACAATCACTTTTAATTCCAATCTTTTTTGGACATAGAACCAGGTTTATTTATCATTTAGCTTTTTTGGAGATAGTACCAAGTTGCAAACAATCACTTTTAATTCCAATAGTGATCTCCTTCTGAAAAAATTGTCAACCAAGGCCATGTGGTAAGTGCCTTATGGTCCAACCTCTACGTCTATTGCTATGTAGCTATTAAAGCTACCATGTGGTGGTATGATGGGCATGATGCCACGCTTCATTGCCACCCGATTTGGGAAACAAGAAGGCCTCAATTAAGTTTAATGTGACGTATGTAATTCTTTTTTGGACTTTTGTTATTTGATTATTGTATTTTAATATTATACACATTCATATGGATGGGTCGGGCTACCCAATATTTGCATAATTGTTACCATTTATATTTTACTTAAAAGATAAGGAGATTGTAACACATGGTTATAAGATCCATATGTGTTGAATATTTTTATAT
>JASDQU010241234.1:94485-106215 GCA_032191745.1 Picea mariana
AAACACCCTGCAAATTGGAAGATGCTTTACATTTGGACTACAAATAATCTATTAAGATATATTAATATGAATACTATTGGAATAAATATAAACAAATTCTCTTTAAACTTGAAGTTGTCTTTGTCAACCCGTAAGTATATTACATATCTGAGACTAAATGCTTGTTTCCCCCATTGTTCTCCCTTCTCTATACTTACCCATTTTTCCCTTGTCCTCTTCCCCTCTATTATCCCTTTGTGGTTCTATACTTAGTCGCATTTATATGATCATGACTTCCTGGGTTGGCAGATTGACAGATGCTCATCTTCATCTATATATTCACATCATGAGCCCGACCGACTGCGGTCCCTTTCAATATTTAGCCAATTATATGACACTATCGGTCCTCGATTAGCGTTATTGAACACTTATGCCCCCTATTGTGTCATATATATCTTGCACCCAAAAACTTTTGTGATCTGCAATTTATGATTTTACTATTGAGGACTCAACAGGGGTTCGAAAAGATTGGCATTAATAAACAAACAGTAGATGTTGTTCTCTCAGATACTTACCCCCTTTTCCCTTTTCTTGTTCCCCTCTATTATCCCTTTTTGGTTATATACTTAGTCACCTTTCTATGATTGTGGGTTCTTGGGTTAACGGAATGACATATCTTCATCTCCATCTATATCCTCACATCATGAGTCCGATCGAACGCAGTTCCTTTACATACTTAGCCAATTTTATGGCCACGGTTTCCGGGGTTGGTGCTATCAAATGCTATTGTCGCTTCTTTTGTGATATACATGTTGCACTCAAAACTTTCGTGATCTACAATTCCACCCCAAAATCCTCTAACTTGTAAGTTTCACTCTACACGGGTTCACAAAAGTTTCAAAGCATCTATCGTTGCCTTCCATCCCCACTACCTTCGTGCCCTTCCAAATGCACATTAATTATGGTTTTACTTGACAACTCAACACACTAGTACGAAACAATTGGCATTAACAAGCAAAAAACATCGAGGACATCTCCTATTAACACGCATTAAACCGTTATTTATGGTACTCTGAACGACTGTCGTTCTTTTCCATACTTAGACAAATGTTTCCATGTGTTTCAGGATATACATCTCACACCCAAAAATTACGTGATCTACAATTCCACTCTGGGCTCCTCCAACTCGCAAGCTTCACCCTACCCAGGTTAACAAAAATTTTCAAAGCATTTATCGCTCCCTTCCATCCCCGCCACATTCGCTCCCTTCCCAATGCACATTAATTATTTCGGCCTCTATATTGCACATCCAATGTTCAGTGACCTACACAAATCACTTGGACCTCCGCGACCCTATTCCATACTTAGACACTTTTTTGATTGCGGGTTCCCGGACTGACGGGCTCAAATTTCTGTTTCGAATCTTCTATGACTTGCAAACAGTACCTAGGGTTCCACGATATACATTTTGTCCAGTCGAATGCCCCATCATGATCCCAAACATCCGTTGTTCCTTTCAATAGTTAGCTGCAAGTTGGTTGTATGTTCATGATGTGGTACATTTCCATGGTTGCACATGCTGCAACCACTGTGTATCAAGTCCAGTCTAACGTTTCCCTATTCCATACTTACATGCTTTTTCGATTGTGGTTTCTTGGACTAGTAGGCTTCGCGACTTGTAAACAATATTTATTAGCGAAAAACGAGTCTGGGATACCATTTCCCTATTCCATACCTGGACACTTTTTCAATTGCGGGTTACTGGGCTCAGGGACTTAAAATTGTGTTTTGAATCTTCCACAACTTGCAAACAGTGCCCAGAGTTCCACGATATACAATTTGTCTGGTGGAATGCCCCATCATGAGCCCCACCATCCGTCGTTCATTTCAATACTTAGACACAAGTTGGTTGTATGTTCATGACATGGTACATTTCGATGGTTGCACATGCTGCAACCACTATGTATCGAGTCTAGCCTAACCTTTCCCTATTCCATACTTAGACACTTTCTTTATTGCGGGTTCCTGTACTGGTGAGCTCAAGATTGTGTTTCCAATGTTCTGTGACTTGTAAACAGTACCCAGAGTTCCATCATATACACTTTGTGTGCAGGAATGCAGCATCATACCCTATCTCGTGTTACGTGTTCTATGATCAACACTTCTGAGACATACAATTTGAACATCGGGCCCTCACCTCTTCTGGTTATATCTTGTAACCCTATTTTGAAGCTCGACTGACCGATTTCAATAATTATCCATTCCTTAATTATTGTTCCTTATCCCCTCCACCTTCGTACTTCTTTCTAGATATGCAATTAGTAAGATTTAATGCTAACATTTCATCATGCAGAAACCATGTACATTTCCATTAATGAGCAAAAGGATCAAGGAGATATCTCACACTTCTGTGATATACAAATTGACCATTGGACTCCCACATCATCCCCTCTTTTGTGTTACACATTCTTCACTCAAAATTTCTGAGACATACAATTTGACCCTCAAGGCATTGCGTCTCCTGGGGAAGCATTGTCACCCTAGTTTGAATCTAGTCCAACCACTTTCCATACTTTCCCATTTCATGGAATCTCTTTCATGGAACCTCGGGTTGGTGGGTTCACTAAATATCTAATTCCTAGTCATTGTTTACTATGCCCTCCACCTTCACACTTCTTTGAAAGTATGCAACAACCAAGGTTTAATGCTAACAATTCATTATGAAACAACCGTACAGACCACCATTAATAAGAAAAAGGTTGGATGAGACAGTCACATTAACTATCCCTACACAACTTGCCCAGAAACATGCATAAAATATATTGCCACGTAATGGGATATCTATTACAAATTTCAATATATTAGTGAAAACGAGTCTGACATACCGTTTCCCTATTCCATACTTAGCCACTTTTTCAATTGCGGGTTCCCGGACCAGCGGGCTCACAATTGTGCTTCCAATGTTCCATGGCCTGCAAATAGTACTCGAAATTTCACAATATACAAATTGACCTTTGGACTGTCCCATCATGCCCTCTTCCATGTTATGTGTTTTTCACTCAAAAAACTTCCAAGACATACAATTGGACCCTTGAGCCCTAACCTCCCATGGTTATACATTGTAACCCTATTTTGAAGATCGACCAACCGCTTTCGATAATTAGCCATTCCTTAATTTCTCTTTCCCCTCCCCACGACCTTCGTACTTCTTTCTAAATATGAAATTAGTAAGCTTTGATGCTAACATATCTTCATGAAGGAACCGTCAACATTGTCAATAATGAGCGAAACGATCAAGGAGATTTCCCATTAATACGCATTAAACCAAGATCTACAGAGATTTATATTATCCATTCTGATTGTTCATCTCAAACAACATGGAATGTATTTTGTGATTCATCGCATTGACATGTTCATGAAATCTATTGTCACCCTAGTTTGAAGCCCGTCCTACCCCTCTCCATACTTGCCCATTTCATGGAATCTCTTCTGTGAAACTGCGGGTTGGCGGGTTCACGAAATCTCCAATTCCTAGTCACTGTTTACTGTGCCTGCCACCTTCACACTTATTTCAAAGTATGCAATGAACAAGGTTTAATGCTAAAATTTCATCATGCAACAACCACCATACATACCATCATTAATAAGAAAAAGGTTGGACGAGAAATTCACATTGACTATCGCTACACAACTTACCCAGAAACATGCATAAAAGATCTTGCCATGTAATGGGATATCTATTACAAATTTCAATATATTAGTGAAAACAAGTCCGAACTACCATTTACCTATTCCATACTTAGCCACTTTTTCAATTGCGGGTTCCCGGATAGGTGGGCTCACGATTGCGCTTCCAATGTTCTGTGACCTGTAAACAATACCCATAATTCTGCGATATACAAATTGACCTCTGGACTGTCCCATCATGCCCTCTTCAGTGTTATGTGTTTTTCACTCAAAAACTTCTAAGACATACAATTTGACCCTCGAGCCCTCACCTTTCATGGTTATACCTTGTAACCCTATTTTGAAGACTATGCGACCACTTTCAATAATTATCTATTCTTTAATTGATATTTCCCATCCCTGCGACCTTTGTACTTCTTTCTAAATATGCAATTAGTAAGCTTTGATGCTAACAGCTCATCATGCAGAAACTGCCAACCTTGTCATCAATGAGCGAAATGCTCGAGAAGATATCCCATTAATACGCATTAAACCAATATCTACACAGAGTTATATTATCCCTTTCGATTGTTCATCTCAAACAACATGGAATGTATTTCACGGGTCGTCGTGTTGGCACGTTCACGAAATCTTCAATCCTTAATTGGTCTTCATCACACCCTCCATCTTCGCACTTCTAGGTATGCAATTAATAGTCTTTAATGCTAACAACACATCATGCAACAACCGTCAATATTGTCATTAATGAGCGATAGGCTCGAGGAGATCTCCCATTCACACGCATTGGACCAATATTTGTGAAAGGTTATATTATCCCTTCCAACTCTTCATTTAAAACATCATCTGGAGCAAACAAACATTCTCGTAAACTTATGGCAGCAGCTCAACAACAGTTCTATGAAGATACAATGAATATCTCCAGACGTGAGTACCGAAACTTCTAGTGGTCCAAGGCATACTCTTACTATTCATATCGTTTTTCCCAGAATGAAGTGATTTGGACCTCTGGAATCGCTCATACAGGCTGCGTCCCTGAGGTTTTTGACTGTAAGGAGGTGGTCTCTTGGTTTGTCGAAATATATATTTCAAGCCAAATAATTATACCACTGCGCGACCATTATCATATTTCTTTGTCACCTCATGTCTTCTACAAGATGTTAAGATTTTCGGATCCAACATTGACTTTCAAAGGACAAGACTACAAGTAGTTCCTAGAAAAACATGATAAAAGGTTGGACCTCTTACCCGAGTTCCTCGAAGACCCGACAACAATTCCTGAAGATATCACAAAGTTGCAGGTCAGTTCCTTTAGAAATCCATTACGGGAAATTGCATGGTTTTTTACAAGAATATTGGGACATGAATCCACGATAAGCATTTCCCGCATGGTTCTTTATATTTTGTATTTCACAGTCAAGGAACAATCCATTTTTTATTGGGGGAAGTTAATTTCCATTGAAATCTGTTCCCAATTGTCACGATTCAAAGAAGATAATAATTTTTATATGTCATCCTACTTGATTTTCATCATAGCGCATTGTTGTTCATTTCTAAAACTGTCTCTGTCCAAGAATATAAACTATGAATGTGACCCAGTAACATTCTGGTACCAAGCCTTGTGGAGGCACAAGGCCTCCCATTGTTTTTATGAGGTTGTTGATGACTTTGTCTCGGTTTTCAAAGATTTATTGTTAGGGAAGGATGCTCCATGGATATTTGGCCAGGCAACCAAGTTTTTGGATAGGAAGGGGACACTTGAAAAAATGGAAAATTACAGTGTAATAATGATTTTTGGCTCCAAAGAAAATATTTCTTTCCTTCCATGTCACATCACAGACAAGATGTTTGTTACAGAAATAGCAAGGCAATAAAAGTACTGGTTGCATTTCTTCCATGGAAAGAGAAAAAAAAAGTTCATTCCTTTGCCCTGGAAAGTCGGGGAATTCATGTTCAGGAACGTCAACAAGTTTGACAAATTCATAGGCCATTTCGAGAACTTGAACCTAAGATATGTTGAAAGGCTAAGAGGGTTCGACCCTAATGGGATTTTTTTAGAACATTTACTAACAGTTGGATTTAGCAACTATTTTATTCATACACACCTAATCGAAGACAGAGACAATGACGAAAACACTCATGCTCCTGACGATGGTGACGTAGAGACATTGCAAAGAACAACTTAATTGTACAGAAAACAAGGAAAAGGCTCCAGTGAGAAGAGTGTTCAATCCCCGACCAACACTCCAAAGAGCACGACATCGTGGAGTATCGCTTCAACAACCCACCCGAGTAAGAAAGAAACCCATAAATCTTCGAATGAAGGAGGAGATAAGAACCCTCCTCGTGGAAAAATTGATAGTTCTCACAAGCTTCCCATGACGAAGAAGAGAAAAACCAGTGTAGGGTAGGTGGAACAGACCAAAAGTGAGAGTGAGAACATGAAACTTGAGACTGTTGTGGATGACGTGTTCCACGAAGTTGATCAATCCGCGGACATGATGCACCATAGTTTCACAATGGAAATATTCGAGACCGACTTTTTTTACGAAGATGAATCCTTCGTATTCCAGAGAGATTTTTTTGACATCCAATCTATAAATTTAATTATTGAAAAGAGAGATGTAACAAATAAGAAAGGGAAATCTTGTTCATATATTAACCTTAGGAACATGAAACCATCCCAAATCTCTCGATTTCAGCGAGCAACTATGAATGCTCTTGATGATTCCATTGGAGGAATTGAAATGAGGAATGACAGGTTGAACAACCGAATCAAGGAATTGGAGGAGGCTTTGATTCCTACCCCATTCTTTGCCAGTACTTTAGAAAAAATAGTTTCTTCCACCCCTGCAGCCAAGTTAAAAGGATCCTCTAGCCTCCTCACATCTTGTAGAAGCTATTTAGAGAAGAATATCAAGAACATAATGGAGCTAATTACTGAAGCCTGGGAAAAATCACAAAATATGGCTTCCTTTCAAATGAGGACATAGGCCTTGCAGGAACATTTGCAAGTGAATTTAAAAAATGAAGAATGTTTCTATCTAGAGATGGTGATCCCTTTTGGAAACCATGTCATCAACATATCAGATATGAAAAGAAGAAAAGAATATTTCCCCTCCCCAAACCGGATCAAACAATCAAAAGCATGCTGGAAAGAGAAATTTAAGAACCTACACCTCATTGTCGAATCATGTCAACAATCCATATCAGAGAAAGAAGAATTATTCAGAAACTTGACCGAAATAGACTTAGCCGGAAGTACCAATGAGGTTCAAGACCTAAACTTAATCCTCAACTCCTTGTCCTTAACCAAGAAAGTCTTCGATGAACATGTAGATATTTTAAAGGGGTTGTCTTTAGAAACGTTTTACGACGTTCTTGAATATGGTCAAGAGAATGTGGAGAACTGGATAGTGGACTATTCGACACACAATGAAGAAATTGAACGACATCTGCATAGTATTTCTATCGATCTAAGGAAATTAGAAAATGAGCTTTTCAACATAGAAATCCGGGATGAAATCAACGTGGCCCCCATGAGAAACTACATTGAACAATGTCTCCAAAGGAGAATGGACAAGCTCACCGACCAAGGGCAACAACTGGTTGGCACGATTCCAATGGTCGTCGATGAGAGCAACAAAAAGGCATCAACTTCATAGTAAGTCTATACTGATCACATCTTGCTTTCTTTATCAATCCATTTATTCCACCTTTTTAAATAGAAATCTATAACCAAAGACTGATAACTTCCAATTTATTCTTTTCACGTCCTCCTCTCTATCATCACGCACTTCTTCTTTCTACAATCATATTTCTTGTACATATTTTGTTTATGGTCTGCGGGAGCCCAATCCCAGTCTATATGAAAAACACATTTAAATTTCCAGAAATATGTAACAGACATTATTAATTTTTGACAAATTTCAAAGAAAACTAATTCAGGAACAATTTAAATGGTGCCTTGTGGGATGATTTCAGAATGCTAAATTAGTTTTCTTTATGCATATCGATCCTCTTCTTTTATTTTTATGTGCTCAGAATTTTTTTTCTTCAACTATGCTAGATGTGAGGAGGTTCTTCGGGGCTCTAGCCTTACTTCCACAGTCACATTCTTCCCGGGTCATCTACCAGCTCGATGTCTTATGGCTGGCGTGTGACACATTGGCACGAGTCATTTTCTGCATGGATACCACATGTACTTCAAGCTACTTCCCACGTGTCTCTACTACTTCAAGCTTTTATTTCTCCCTCGATCACACCATAGCAATGCATTTATTCCCATTCCAACTTGGCAAGGACTACACTGCCATGCAACACTTGTTTAAATCTTAGGAAGGGAAAAAGCATAAAGATGAATTCGCTATAAGACAACAAATAATTTGACAAAGCTTTTTGCTATTTCTTCCTTGTATATTAATGCTTTTCTTTTTTTAAATAATTTTCTTACTAGGCCAATATCTTAGAAATTTATTACAATAACCACATATCTTGTAAATTTATTATTATAACCTAATGGTCCATTATTAGTACAATATCTTTATATTTTATAATTATAATTATTAAATTTATGTTTCATAATTATAATTCTAATTATTAAATTTATAAAATGGTATTTATATTTAATTGTCATGATACTTTGCCAATTCTTTTCAATTTTTTATAGTTCTGTGTTAACTGCTATATAGGGTAAGGGCAATGGAAGAGGCCGTTTTATTTATCATCATGAGAATGATGTTGGTTTGGAGTTAGAGAGCCATAAACCCCCACGACCATGGTTGTTGTGTAATGTAATGCCTCATAATCCATCATCTGGAAGTGTACCTATAGCATCATTCATCTTTTTAGGACATAGAACCAGGTTTCTAACAATCACTTTTAATTCCAATCTTTTTTGGACATAGAACCAGGTTTCTAACAATCACTTTTAATTCCAATCTTTTTTGGACATAGAACCAGGTTTATTTATCATTTAGCTTTTTTGGAGATAGAACCAAGTTGCAAACAATCACTTTTAATTCCAATAGTGATCTCCTTTTGAAAAAATTGTCAACCAAGGCCATGTGGTAAGTGCCTTATGGTCCAACCTCTACGTCTATTGTTATGTAACTATTATGGGCATGATGGGCATGATGCCACGCTTCATTGCCACCCAGGCCTCAATTAAGTTTAATGTGACGTATGCAATTCTTTTTTGGACTTTTGTTATTTGATTATTGTATTTTAATATTATACACATTCATATGGATGGGTCGGGCTACCCAATATTTGCATAATTGTTACCATTTATATTTTACTTAAAAGATAAGGAGATTGTAACACATGGTTATAAGATCCATATGTGTTGAATATTTTTATATTTTATTTAAAAGATAAGGAGAGTGTACCACATAGTTATAAGATCCATTAGAAGTGCTTAATATTGTTAGTTTGAAAATAATAATTATACTAAAAGTAATTCTAAGACACTAATAATAAGATAAGCATAAAATCAAGGACACAATAATAAACTCTAAGTACAAACAATGAATTCAAATTGGAAAACAATGTTGTGAAAATCAATGACCAAAAACTATAAATCTAATTTAATGACTTTGATTCTCTAAAGGTTATGTGTAATTGATTTTATATAAATCATAAATTTTATTATAAAAAATATTAATATTTATTAAATATTGTTTTCCATTAAAAAAATTCAAACATTATATTCATACCTTTTTCTAAACTAGTGTCAAGCATAAGGACTATATAGTACTTCTTGCACAAGGTTATGTGTAATTGATTTTATATAAATCATAAATGTTATTACAACAAAAAAAAAATGTCAATATTTATTAAATCTTGTTTTCTAAAAAAATTTCAAACATTATATTCATACTTTTTTTCTACATTGAGGCCAAGCATAAGGATTATCCAGTACTTCTTGCACAATTGTGATAATTCATATTATACTTAAAAGTAAAGTAGAGTGTGCCATATGGTAATAAGATCCATCACAAGTGCTTTAGATTATTAGTTTGTAATTGATAAGTATATAAAAAATAATCTTAAAGACACAAAGAATATGATCATTTATAAAATCAAGAATACAATTATAACAAATGTTGTATGGCAATGCAGTTCTTGTTAGGTTGGAATGGGAATAAATGCATTGCTATAGTAGGATTGAGTACAGACACGTGGGAAGCAGGTTGAAGTACATGTGGTATCCATGCAGAAAATGACTTTGTGGAAGCATGTCACTAGTCAACCATAAGAGATTTGGCTTGTAGATGACCACCTAGGTTAATATGCGAACGAGTCAGTTTTTTCCTGGGGTGTGTATAGTTCAAACATGGTACTTAGAAAACTTCTGTCTAAATGATTTGCAATAAAGGTTCCTGGAAAAAAGGACCAGGAAGCATAGACATTAAACATTCAAATAAAATAGAATATTAAACAAAGGTTCTTGGATACAAAAAAATTAGCATTTGGAATATGTTTCATATGTCTGAACATACACATTAAACATTCAAATGCAATAGAATATTAATAATGCCTTACAACAAAGGTTCATGTTTTCTTTGAAATTTATCAAAAATTAATAATGTATGTTACATATTTATGGAATTTGTTCCATATTTCTGAAGAATATACATTAAACATTCAAATACAATAGAATAATAATAGTGACAAAAAATTTAGCATTCCCGAATTAGTTTTCTTTAAAATTTATCAAAACTACATATTTCTGGAATTTGTTCCATATTTATGGAAATTTAAATGCGTTTATCATATACACTAGGTTTGGGGCTCCCGTGGACCATAAAAAATAAATAAGTACAAGAATTAGGATTGCATAAAGAAGAAGTGCACAACGGTAAAGAGGAAGACCTGAAAAGAAGAAATTGGAAGTTATGAGTGTTTGGTTAGAGATTTCTATTTAAAGAGGTAGAATAATTGGATTGATAAAGAAAACAAGATGACATCAGTATAGACTTACTATGAAGCCAATGTGTTTTTGTTGTTTTCGTCGACGGTCACTGGAATCGTGTCAACCGATTGTTTCTCTTCCTCGATGAGGTTTTCGATTCTTTGTTGGAAGCATTCTTCAATGTAGCTTATCATGGATGCCAATTTGATTTCATCCCGGATTTCTATGTTGAAAAGCTTGTTTTCTAATTTCCTTAGATCCCTAGAAATACTATGTAGACTCTGTCCAATTTCTTCATTGTGTGTCGAATAGTCCAATAGCCAGCTCTCGAGCTCATCTACGCGATATTCAAGGATGCCATAAAACTTTTAGAAAGACAACCCATTTAAAATATCAAGTTGTTCATCAAACACTTCTTCAGTCATTGACAAGGATTTTAGAATTAATTTTGGGTCTTGAACCTCATTGGTACTTCTGGCTAAGTCTATTTTGATCAGGTTTCTAAATAATTCTTCTTTTTCTGATATGGCTTGTTTACATGATTCGACAATGAGCTCCAAGTTCTTAACTTTCTTTCGCCAACATGCTTTTAATTGTTTGGTCCGCTTTAGGGAGGGTATATTCTCTTGTCCTATTTTCAGATCCGGGCTATTGATGGCATGGTTGGCAACAGGGGTTAACACCTGTTCACAGAAACATTGATCATTTTTTAAATTCGCCTGCAAATGTTCATGTAAATCATTTCCCTTTTTCGAAAGGAAGATACATTTTGTGATGTTTCCCAAGCTTCAATAAATACCTCCATTATTTTCTTGATGTTATTCTCTACAAGGTCTCTACATGATGCAAGGAGGTTGGAGGATACTTTTAACTTGGTTGCAGGGGTAGAAGGCACATTTTTTTCTAAAGGACTAGCAAACTCTGGGGTAGCAATGAAAGCCTCCTCAAATTCCTTGACGCAATCTCTCAATTTGGCATTCTTCACTTCAATTCCTCCAATGGAATCATCAAGAGCATCAATGGTTACATGGTGAAATAGGGGGATTTGGGACAGTTGCATTTTCCTAAAGTTAATCTCTGTACAAGATTTCCCTTTCCTATTTTTTACATCTCTCTTTTCAATGACCATATTTTTAGATTGGATGTCAAAA
>JASDQU010241235.1:14038-59741 GCA_032191745.1 Picea mariana
ATTAAAGGCAGAATGGAAAGGGGGGTCCGGAATTCGCCTGAATGTCGTTGATCAAGGACAATTGATCCTGATCATTCCTGAGTTGCACGTTCGATTCCGGACCCCCCCCACCACTATAGGAAGAACAACAAGGGGGCTCTGGAATGAAGCCTCAGCCGTAGATCTGGGTGGGTGGACTTTGGCCATCTAGATCTACTCGCCACTTATCCTAAGGCGCACTCGCACCCTGGCTTAAAGTTGACATCTCTTCCCCACATCTGACAGTCATTATAGACCCTGAGATTCCCTGAAGGAATCTCGTCCGTTCATCAGGACTTAACCACATGCTAACATCTTGATATTTATAATTCGGGATTTATCAAGGCGAGAGCCTGACCTCTTGTCAACGGAACTCACGAATCCACGATTCCCGATTTCCCAATGTGGTTAATCTCTCGACACGTAGCCTTCTTAAATTGGATGGTCCATATCTGTCTCGAGGTTTCCACCATGGAAAGTCCCAATCTTTTGTCACCAGGACTCCCGAGTTTGCAATTCCCGATTTCCTGAAATGGGAAATCTCACGACACGTGGCCTCCTTAAATCAGATGGTCTAGATCTTATCTCAGGGTTTCCACAATGGAAAGTCCCGATATCTGATCACCAGAACTCTCGAGTTCGCGATTCCCGATTTTCCCGAAATGGGAAATCTCACGACACGTGGCCTCCTTAAATTGAATGGTCTAGATCTTATCTCGAGGTTTCCACAATGGAAAGTCCCGATCTCTCATCACCAGAACTCCCGAGTTCTCGACTCCCGATTTCCTGACATGGGAAATCTTACGACATGTGGCCTCTTTTAATCGGACGACCCAAATCCATTTCGGGGCTTTCGCCCTTATTCACTGGGGATTTAACCCTTGGGTATCTCCTGACAGATCCAACAGCTGTCAGGTTTTCCAGCCGAGATCTGACGGTTCAGACAGGTTCCTAACTTGTGCATTCTCCCACGACTTCCTGGATGGGGAAAATTCAACGACCCAGATGTTCTCATGGACCTTGGGGATCTACGATCCCGATCTCTTCGCTATCAATGACGGTGCAAAAAGACAAGGTGGTAAGGTGTTTAACATCCTACTTTCTCCTACCAAATCTTACGGTCATGAGTGACCACATATTTCCTGACGGGATCTCGTCCGTCGATCAACACCTATCAAGGTTAAGGTACTTATCCTTCCAGCTTCTTCTTCTTATCTGACGGTCGTGAGTGACCGCAGATCTCCCGACAGGATCTCGTCCGTCGATTCGATACTTATCAGGGATTTCTTAAGGCCTTGCACCTTCACGTCCTCCTTCCAGGCTCTTGATGATGTTTTCAAGGAGGGTATCTTTATGGGAAGGTTTACCCAGGATATTATCTACGGCAGATAAGGGTATCTCTCTCCCGAGAACCAAGCGTGAAGTCTGAATTAGATCAGTTTGCATATAAACAACAATTTAAGAGAGCATAAGCCACACATAGTCTTTCCATATAAACATACAACTACCAGTACTGATCAAGACACCATACAGACATTCTTATAATGAAGTCATTCACAATTTCACAGCTTATGATCATAAATTTCAGCATACATATATTTCAAGATGTCAAAGGCAAAACACTTATCAGAAAGTAACACCAGGGGTTATGCAACTGCTAAGAGGGGTGCTCGTTTCCACCCAACCGTAGGCTCAGTGACTCCCAGTGGATTTACCACTAGCCACCCCTGAGCTGAGACCACGATGCTATGAGACTGTGTCTCTGTTTTCCAGTGACCAGGAGCGAAGGTTACTCTCCTCCCTCTCTGCTATCACTCACTCTGCATATCACCAGAGTTCTCTTACTCCCCTCATGTCTGCCCCCCAATCGCTTCTCTTGCACACCTTATCCTCTTGCAAGGTTGCGTGTGGCGCGATTTCCCTCGCACTGGTCAGGCCTGACGGCTCTACGGGTGGGCGGTTCGCCTCCCCATCCCTCATGAATTCATGAGGAGCCATCTACCTACCAGCCTACGAGACATTTAATTCGGGGCCAGCGAGCCGCTTTTGGTTCTCCAGGCCAGTGAAGTCCAAATACGGTATTGATTTTTGGTGGAAGTTAACGCCACCTTTCCAGGTGCCTTCCACCGCCTTTCTGCAGCCATCATGGTCTCTTTTTCAGCATATCCCCTCTCAACAGTCCTGCAATATAATTCATAATATTATTCACATTCATCGACCTTTTCCACAAGGTCCATTCACATCACATATTCACATTTCTAATTTTTCCACAGTTCTTGGCCAATCCATTTATTTTTACAAACTGGGGGAAACAGGGTGTTACACTCAGTGCCAATGTTGTCGCCATCAATACAACCATGCAATCCTCAATGGTGGAAATCAAACAAGACCTCACCATCCAGTTTGAATCTATCTTTTCGACACTTTGCACCAAACTACATATCCCTACAGATAACCCTTCCTCTTCCTCACCTCCACATACTGAAGGTGACCATTCCTCTCATTCCCATAACTTCCAGAACCATCACTTTCAATGTGACCTATGCCTTTCACGGGTGGATGTGACCAAATTTGATGGCTCAGACCCCACTGGTTGGGTAACCCAAATGGAACATTATTTCTCTTTATACAACATTACAGATGACTTGGCCAAACTCCGGTATGGTATTCTCCATCTAGATCAAGAACATTGGCAATGGAGAAAAACTTTTTGTCAAGGGTATATTGCTTGGACACACTTTGTGGCAGAGCTTTATGAACACTTTGACACTGACACCAACCATTTGGGCCGTTTGACAAAGTTGAAACAATTAGGGATAGTGGAATACTTTATAGCTTCCTTTGAGCATCTGGCTTTTAGAACTGAGGGCATGTCTGATGCCTTTTTCTGAGAGTGATTCATCAATGGTCTCAAGGATAAGATTCGGGCCCATGTCCTCATGGCTCAGCCTTAGAGTTGGGTGGAGGCCACTAAAAGAGCTAAAGAAGCACAAAAGTTTGTAAATTCTCAAAATCGAAAACCCTCCTTTATCCCTTGCCCTAAAACAGTAAATCCCACTACTCCCTATGCTCCACTAAAGATCCAAAAATTGACCAGGGATGAAATGGTTGAACGCCAACTCAAAGGCCTTTTTTATAACTGTGATGAAAAATATTTCTTGGTCCAAAAGTGTAAAGAACAAACGATTTTTATGGCCATCTCCGAGCATATTTTGGAAGAGGATGTAGAAATTCCCCTTGTGTCTGAGTCACCTGAATCCACTGACATAACCCCTCCCTCAGACCCTCCTGAAGTAGAACCGGTCATTTCCCTCAATGCTCTCATTGGCTTCTCCGCTCCCCAAACCCTCCAGCTAATCAGTTACATCAAGCATCGGAAGGTCATCATTCTGGTTGATAGTGCCAGCACCCATAATTTTATTCATCGTTGCATTTCTCAAGAAACTCATTGCTACATTCATGTTGTCAATAATTTCCAAATCATGATTTCCAATGGTGGTTGCATGAAATGTGGAGGGCATTGTGAAAATATGCATCTCCAAATTGGTGACTACCACCTGAAATCCCATATGTTTGCTATCGACATGGAAGGTTGTGAAATTGTGTTGGGTGCATACTGGCTAAGGACTTTGGGTCCCATTCTCATGGATTTTAAAGACTTAAACATCTAATTCGACCAAGAGGGCCACTAATATAAGTTCCAAGGAATCACTGTTGGTTCACCTAAGATCATTAGTTCCCATCGCATGGAAAAGATGCCCAAAAAAGGTCATTCTGGTGTTATCGCCCAACTCCATGCCATACAAGCAATAGAGACACCCTCGGTCCCGCAAGACCTCCAAGCCATCCTTTCTAAACATCAATTGGTATTTTCCACTCCCCAAGGACTCCCTCCTTCCCATGGTGTTCATGATCATTCCATTCCCCTTGTACAAGGAATCCTTCCTCCCAATATCCGTCCGTATCGTCACCCCTTTTCCCAAAAAAATGAAATTGAGAAAATGGTCCAAGAAATCCTTAATGCATGCGTTATTCACCCTAGTATGATCCCCTACTCTTCTCCTATGGTCATGGTCTTGAAGAAATAAGGTTCTTGGCGAATGTGTCCTAACTTTCGTTTCCTCAACAAACTTACCATTAAAGACAAATTCCCCATTCCTGTCATTGATGACTTCCTGGATGAATTTAGTGGCGCCCAATTCTTCACTAAACTTTATCTTCATTTGGGCTACCACCAGATACATATGAAAGAGGTAGACATTCCCAATACTGCCTTTAGAACTCATGAGGGACACTATGATTTTTTCATCATTCCCTTTGGCTTGTGTAATGCCCCCTCCACCTTCCAAATCCTCATGAATCATGTCTTATATCCTTTTCTCCACCATTTTTTATTAGTTTTATTTGATGATATCCTCATCTATAGAAAAACCTAGACAAGCCATCTTTCTCATGTGGATCGAGTTCTTCATCTACTCTCTCAACACCAAATTTTCCTGAAACAGTCTAAATGTGCTTTTGCCACCTCACAAGTAGAATACTTGGGTCATGTGGTTGGCAAGGATGGCATCAAGGTAGATCCTAAAAAGATTGAAGCTATGCAAGACTAGCCTCACCCAAAGACTCTTAAGAGCTTGCATGGATTTATGGGCTTAACAAGGTATTATCGCAAGTTTGTTAAGAATTATGGCAAGATTGCAACACCTCTCATTTCTCTCCTCAAAAAGAACTCTTTCACTTGGACTCCAGCTACTACTCAAGATTTTCAGACCTTGAATATGGCCATGTGCACCACTCCCATCCTCGCCCTTCTCGATTTCACAAAGACCTTTGTGTTGGAATGTGATGCCTAGGTAAAGGAATTGGTGTTGTCCTTATGCAAGAGGGTCGACCTTTGGCCTTTACCAACAAGCAACTATATGAAAGAAATTTGGGCAAATCCATCTATGAAAAGGAAATGTTGGCTACTCTACATGTAGTTGATCTGTGGCGCCCTTATCTATTGGGGAAGCGTTTCCAAATTAAGATAGACCATCAAAGCCTCAAGTATTTTCAGGAACAACGCATTTCCTCCCCAAAACAACAAAAATGGGTGACTAGGCTTTTTGGATATGATTATGAGATCATTTACAAGAAAGGAAAAGACAATGTGGTTGCAGATGCACTTTCCCAAAAATATGAAGATGAAGGAAACCTCTTTTATCTTTCATTCATTGTACGAGATTGGCTCCAAGCCGTTCTCCAGGAATGGCTACAAGACCCCAAAAGTTCGCATCTGATCCAACAATTGTAGTCCAATGCTCCATCTTCCCCAGGGTACTCTTGGCTTCATGATGAGCTTCGATACAAATGTCATTTGTATTTAAGTAAACAATCAAAGATTAAATCCATAGTACTTTCTGAGCTTCATGCTACACCCACACCAGGGCACTCTGGGTTCACCAAAACCTATGACAAGGCCAAACGTTTCTTTTTTCTGGGATGGTATGAAACAGGACATTCGTAATTTTGTCACTGAATGTGATGTGTGTCAATGAAACAAGGGAGAAATAGTTAAATCTCCGGGAACACTACAACCTCTCCCGATTCCACCTTCTATTTGGAAGGATATCTCTATGGATTTTATTATCGACTTACCCAAATCGGGAAATAAATCAGTCATCATGGTGGTTGTTGATCACCTTTCCAAGTATTCTCATTTCTGCGCTCTTCAACACCTGTTTACAGCATCCACGGTGGCTCAAATTTTCATGGATCAGGTCTTCAAGCTTCATGGCATGCCACACTCTATTATTTCTGATTGCGACCCAACTTTCACAAGCAATTTTTGGAAAGAACCGTTCAATATATAAGGCACCAAATTGCATCTCAACACAACTTATCATCCCTAGACTGATGGCCAAACAAAAGTTGTCAACAAGTGTTTGGAAACGTATTTGAGGTGTTTTTGCCTCAGAAAAGAAAAATTAGTGGGCTCAATGGTTACCCCTAGCTGAATGGTGGTACAACACTTCATACAATATAGCTACACGCATGACTCCTTTTGGAGCAGTATATGGACATAAGCCACCTTCAGTTCTCTCATACTTACTGGGTGCCTCGAAGGTCTAGGCAGTTGACCAAACACTTACAGCTCGAGAGGCTATTCTACATACCCTCAAAGAGAATTTGGTCATGGAACAGAATCACATGAAGAAAAAAGTATATCAAGGTCACTCTAAACGTCAATTTGCAGAAGGGGATCAGGTGTTTCTTTGACTGCAACCTTACAAGCAAACTTACCTCAAGGCCGGGCATTGTCAGAAGCTAGCGCCCAAATTTTATGGTCCTTATACCGTTCTCAAGCATGTGGGACATGTAGCCTATCAGTTAGCTTTGCCCAGCCATTCGAAGCTACATCCTGTTTTTCATGTTGCATGCTTAAAGAAGGTGATTGGAGCTAAGTGCCAAATTCAAACCAACCTTCCCGATTTAGCTGAAGAAGGATCCATTTGGCTATAGCCAAAATCATTTTTGGACCAATGTGAGCATCGCCTATGTCAGAGAACCATTAAGGAAGTGTTAGTCCAGTGGAAAGATACAACTCCAGCAGATGCCACTTGGGAACCAACTACCATTCTGCAACAATTTCCTCATCTCAAGCCTTGAGGACAAGGTTGTTTTTAAGGGGGCGGACATGTTAGGGTCCTAACCCGCACATAGGTAGAAAAATATATTTGGATGTAATAAAGGTCAATATTAATAAGGCCTTTCAATAAAATAGAATAAGGTGGATGTAAGAAGACCTAATAGAAGCATCCGCTTCTAGAAGGATCTTCCTCTAGATGCTTCTTTTAATAGACATATTTAGTATAAATATGAGTCAAGGGTATGAGAACCCTATCTTGGATAATATTGTAATAGAGTGTTTCTCAACTAGAGGTTGCCCCCTCGAAGAGGCCAATGAACATTGATTTCAGAATCAAAGTGCTATTTATGTTGTTGTTCTTATATCATTTCAGTGCTATTGTGGTGATTGTTCTAGTTATATTGTTGTTATTCTGCCATTTCTAGCATTTTATTTCTATTCTGCATACTTTTTATATTTGGTATATTACATTAACTTCTTCTCTGTGTTTCATTAGGCCTTCTTGGATAACCCTTTTGTGTATGACTTTCAAAGTTGTTTATGTTCGTGTTTTTAGCTCTCCAAATTCACAACTTTATGTCCAAAATTATTACATGCATAACATAAACCAAAAAATAGAGTTTAATACCTGGAAGTTGAAGATCTTATGAAAGGAGGTGATCTTATGAATCCTTCTTATTCTTGAGGCCTATCTATTTATGTCAGTCATTGATTCTAAAATCTGAATCTTTTCGGTGGAGGAGTGTCCCTGTAATTTTCTCTATAGACCTTCCTATCCCCTTTAATTGTTTCTGCATAGATTTTTGGATTTGTTTCTTGTTCTATTGTTTTGGAGCTTGATCCCTTTTCTGTCTGATTGTATCCAAGTCCAGACTTTTCACGATTAGGCCTTTGGCTACTGATAATGTCATTCAAAACGTTTGAGATGTTCTACATATTTTTCTTTTGAAGATCCTTTCTTAATGTGACAATTTTTTCTTCCAAGTTTTCAATGATCCTGTCTCTTTCTTCTAGTTGTTCTTTGAGTGCTTCTTCAATTCTCTTATCTTCTTCAATTTGAAACTTCAATTTTTTTTATCAATTGTTCTAATTCCTAAGTGTCTTCTTTCTTGTCTAGTTCCGCTTGTAGCTTCTTGTTTTTCCTCTTTTCCCTTCTGATAACTTCTATGGCACTCAACAATTCCTCTCGATAGTAAACTTCTACCTCTTTAATATCTTCTTCAGCTTCTTCATATTCTACTTTAGAGTCTTTTTTATCCGAGTCTTATACTGCCATGAATAGAACTCTTTATGTCTCACTGTCACTGACTTCATATTCATATGATGATGAGATGTCTTCTTTGGTGCATAAGATTTTCTTGAAAACTTTATTTTTGGTTCTTTTGGATTTATATGTTTTTTTTCGTTTTGAGTCACCTTCATCATTTCTCTTTTTTATTAAAATGACCAATACCATCACAATTAAAACAAATTAAATGAATCTTACCTCTATACCTATCGTCGATTCCCTTGTTCAGTCTTCTGACAAAGTTGGCCACTTCTTCATCATCTTCCGAGACATCACTATTGTTGCTATGTTCTTTTTCTTGTTGCTTTCCATTTTGCTTTGATCTTTTGGATGCTTTGAAGGCTTCTTCTTTTACATCTTGATTTTCCTGTTTAGTTCTCATTTCATATCTTGTGAAGATTCCATGTAGTTCGTCCATGCTTATTGAGTTTAGATCTTCTCTTTCTTCTAGTGTTGATATATTAGGGTCAAATATCATAGGAAGAGATCTTAGTACCTTTTGAACAATTACCGATTCTTTGATTTCTTCTCCCAATCCCATGATTGCATTTACTGTTTCATCGACTTGTAAGAAGCAAGTTGTAATATTCTCATCTTCCTTCATATTTAGTTGTTCAAACTGACCTTTGTAAGTTTGAAGCTTTGCTGCTTTGACTTTTGAATCTCCTTCATAAATATTTCGAAGTTTGTCCCAAATATCTTTAGCGAATTTACAATGTGCAACTTTGGTGAATATCATTTCACCAAGACCATTCAAAAGTGCATTTGTGGCTTTGGAATTATTCTGACCAAGTTTCATTGCTTTGTCATTTATTGGTGGAACTGCTGGTACTGTGTATCCATCTACAATTGATTTCCAAGTTTCAAATCCCTGTGCATGTATATATGTTTTCATCCTTATGCTCCAAAATGCATACTTATCTCCATCAAACTATGGAATTCCATTTTTATACAAGTTGTTGCTATCCATGATTTACCTTTCAGTGGTTAAACTGATTTTTGAAGGAACTTGCTTTGATACCAATTGTTGGATTACTAAGAGGTGGNGGGGGGGGGGGTGAATCAATAATAGAGAAATTTAATCCTTTTTAACCATATAATGCAAGTGAAATATCAATGTAGCATTATCATCCAATAACTACAAAGTAAATAAGAAATGAACAAATGAACAATCATACACACACAGTACACCAATGTTTTACGTTGAAACCCAAAGTGAGAGAAAACCACAGAATGATTTTTCTTATATGTATTGAAGAATTACATTCATTGGAAGCACAAAATTCCTTTGTTTTTCGGTTGAAACTAGAAGGAAGCTCCAACCCCCTAGTTTCTTAGGCTCCAACCTGAGGGAAGCTCCAACTCCCCAATTCTATGGCTACAGCCAGAAGGAGGCTACAACCCCCTATGTTTTCCGGCTACAACCACCTATCCTTGCCCCGTCCAACCTCCCTGATGTAGAAGTAGAATGATGAAACCACTGTCACACTATCACTGTGAGATATGCCATTGTACAACTCTATCAACCTGTACCATTGACTTGCATCCAACCTGTAAAACTTCCCTGTAATCAATATGTACCTGAACTGAACATGTATCAACAAAAATACAACATGTACGCGACCTGTAGTGTTGCAGCATGTGTATGTACGCGCCCTATCCGTTATGCAGCCCGCATATGTACTCAACCAAACTGTTATCCAGCCTGCTTATTCCTTCTAAAAACTAGGTTTTTTTTTCTTTTGAAAACTTCTGACCCTCTGCCACTTCTTTCACATATATCTACAGCTTGCCATTGTATCCAAACTATAACTATACCCTGTGCATACATCCTCATACATAACCTCTACCCAAGGCATATATATCTCTCTCTAGTCATGTGCCATATAGGTGTGTGTAATCATGAACAAGTATAATATCCCTCACATGATCTAGTCATCAAACCCTTTCTAATATTCAACCTCTCAATACATCAACCACTTCTCAACCATGTACCACAAAAATCCTTATCCATATGCCAAGAAATACAAGATGTGCCTCAACAAGAAGTATCAATGATAAATATACCAGCATTATATTTATGTAGATCTGACTTATACGAAATATCCCATGTAAACACTAGTGTTTCTAGGGAGAATCCTCAAATCTCCATAACCATTTCTCATGCATACATCATAATCCAACTATTCATAGAAATAAGACACACCTTTTGAACCAATGTATAGATCTGATGTATCTGAGCACTGTAGACCTTCCTGGGAGCTTGATCTCATAATCTATATGTTTTGAATATGGATAATATAACAATACTTTTAAGAAATAATTTATGTTTCATTCAATGTAACTTGTATTTACTTTTTTATTATTAAAAGTAAAAAAATTATTAAAAAGTGACGTTGAATTTTTAAAGTATATTGTGATATTTTCATGGCATTATGTATTACCTTATTCTTTGAGTGATAAAAAGATATAAAACGTAAGCATTCAAGGGTTGATTTTATGATTGTGTTTACAACAATGATGAGTTATTTTACCACTTTATAAAAATGTGTCATTTTCATACCCCAATTTTAGAATGGGTGCTACCGATAGCAGTTCTTTATAATGGTGTCGACTGCTAAATCTGAATTTTAATGTTTTGAAAAAAAAATCAAAAATATTTTTTTTAGGTGTTGATTTTAAGGTTTTTCTGAGCTACTATTTGAGTTTTGAAGGCTATGTTTTAAAAATGTTGTAATTTTGAGCTCGATTAAAAAAATGGTGCTACCGGTAGCACCACTTTTTGATTTGGGGGTTGATTTTGATGTTTTTTTTTAAACAATATGGGTTTTTTGGGCCAGAGTTCTCTTTTTGAGGTCACAGTTCTCATTAACTTGGTAACTTTGTTAAACCAAAGTGATTACAAAATGGAAATTTAAACTCCCCACCAAAATATAAATGCGGGTCATTGTTGAAAGTACCTTTCTTATGGCCAGTAAATGCTCTGGTAACCTCCATTCAATGGAATGACAAGCTTGGATTTTCTATATCCTTCGGCCATTGTGTGTTGTGAGAAGTATAACTGAGGTAACACTAATTCCCTTAGTATAACAAACTCCACATTCTTGTATCCTCGCCTATAGATTAGATTCCACCTTGGTATAAAGCTTGGATATCCCTTGAGATATATCTCCAAGGATGTTCATTGTGTCCTCCTCCAGCAGGTGTGCCCCCATTGTGTACCACCTTCCTGAACCCTCAATAAAATCAAACATGCATGGAGTTGGTCTAAACCATATTGATTGTCCGTCCAATGGGTCAACTGACTAATCCAAAATATCCTCTTCCATTGTTAGCTTCAATACCAACTCCATTGCCATGTTCTCCACCCTTCAGAACCTTGAAGAAAACTTATATTGATATCAACGAGAGACCTATCTCACTCCTATGGAAACCCTCTTCCATTACCCATCATAGATCCAAAAGATCGAATAGTCAATAATAGTTCTCACTAATCTCTATGATACCTTTTGCAAGATTACTCACAAAATGGTCTTGGTTAGAATAGTCTTCCCCTTGAACATAAAAAATCACCTCTACTCAAAGATTGCATTATTGTTCTTTTGAATGGGAAGGGAAACTATCCATTACTATTAATATTACCTTGTTAGGAAATTAACTATCCAACATGACATGTTTTGTCTATGCCTTTGGACATATGTTCAATTTCATCACTACATCTCTTTCTCTCCCATTATCTCTTCACTTTATATAGTCTCTTTAATTCCAAGGGTAACTGAGTTTACATGTCTCTTCAAATATTGGTCTATGGCACATTGAACCCTATAGAAACCTTATGTCACCTCAAGGCACATGAAAACCTACGTCACCATGCAAAAACCCTACAACACGTGATTAGAAACCAACAATGTTCTTGATTTCTAACAATTCAAAAGGGATATATCTATATGTATAAATAGACAAATAAATAAATAAACTTCCAACTGCTTATTAGTTATTAAAGTATACATATTAATTGTATAATTATTTTAGTTATCTTGTCATCAATATTAAGTGTTATTTTCTTATGGAATGATATCGAATTCCATACACATGTTAATTTTAATTCCTTTGTTGACATAAAAATTGAAAGTATTATATATTTAACTATCTTATTATTGTTAATGCATCTATATCTTTTGAGTATTAGAGTATTAAATCATAATCATGTTTAGAAGGAAACTGTGTTTAGAAGGTATTATTCCACATAGAGAACATTGTGATAGTTAGTGCCTTGGCTGACATGTATTGCCAGGCATGTATTTATCATCATAATGAAAATTCATTTACATATTGAATTTTTTTTAATCCTTGTAGACTTTGTGCTTCATTTCATTATAAAGTTTGGATCTATCCAAGTGTCAATTTTATAAGAACCATCTACATCGACACAAATGCACTATTCATGGTAGGGAAAACAACATTCTCGAGGTTATCTTTTCGTACTAGTTTGAGTGTTAAGTGCCCCTAGTTAGTGTGAAGAAATCCCAAGGAATTAGTATATTAAAGGATTGGATAGTCACTAAGTGATAAGGAGACAACACCTTGGTGTATAAGTCAGTTTGGAGGCATAAGGTTCTAAGCAGAGATTTTTGATATTCAAACCCTTTGTCATTTGGTTGTAATTCTATGAAATGTCATAGGATATGAGGTTTATCCCATTATTCTCTAGATGAGCTAGTATAGAGAATGAAATCAACATCACTGGAACGTATGAAAACCCTAGGTGAAGTGCATTTACAAATATTGACAGTATGATGGTCTCCACATGCACCTAATGCACAAAACCCTTATCTTATTCTTGCAACTTACGGGACTAATCCTATATATGTAGAGTCAGGATGGCCACTTCCAATTCATCAACTCAGAGATCAAGTAGAGGAACCATTATAGGTCATGATCCTCTTAGCGATCTTCCAATTTAGGAGGAGTTGGCTTGGTAGGTATAGACTTTGAAAATCTAGGGGAATGAATAGTCCTCGTACCTTTTGAGAAATCAAATTCATGTTAGAATATTTGGGATGCAAGATGGTAAACCCAAGTAAGAGGCAATAAAAGGAAGGAGTTGTTGGCACCTAAGGTTTAAATACTGTGCACATTGCACAGGTCAACACTATGTGTGTTTTCAAGAATATAAACTGCGATGTGCCAAGTTTCAAAGTCTGCACCAGTCAAGGATTTACTATGTGCACCAACCCATTTTGTACCATGTGTGCCAACCTATTTTTGCAATGCGCATGCCAACCCATTTTGTATTACGCACAAGGACTTAACGAAACCACATGTAGGCTAGATCTGAAAATATCTTCAGGAATCATTATAATTAATTGTGTAACAACCCGATTGATAGTGGTCGATGTTATGGATGAGCTGGAATGATTTTATGATTTCCACACTCCATGAAAGATATGGGAGGATGCATGTGGATATGTAAGGGTTGGGATTTTTAGTAAAGAGAGAGTTCATTGTTGTATGAGAGAGAGATGAGCCAGAGCTTGATTTAATCTTAGTTGTTACTTCTTGTTAAGCCTGGTTTTTGCATGAGGGAGAAAGTAAATTGAGATTTGAGCAAATGGATCATCTCTTTGTTGAATGTTAATGTATCTTTCCCGGGCTACGAACCTATTGTATCTGACCATACTGAATAAATGGGATGGATGAGTACATCCTAAGAACATTTATCTCTACATATAATGAGTTCTAACTTGAATTCATGTCTGTGTTATACTATTCTGCACATAATGAATCAATGAATGACTAAATAATGAAGGTTTCTTATATGTTTTGTTCCTTCACACCCTGCACAAGAATAATGGTCTCTTTGATTTTCATGGTCTCTCGGGTGAGACCTTCTTCGGTACTTGACTAAATATTGAATATGTTGGCACCTATGGGGTTATGTTAGTAAAATCTTATTGAACCCTAGGTATTTAAGCCCCCAACAAACAAATAAAGCCAACAAATGGTTTAGTTGTCAGGACTTGAACCCCAGTCTCTTAGGTGAGAGTTAAGTATCTTAACCAACTGGACTACCATTGAACTCTCTATTTACTCAAATCCCAACCCTTACATAGCTTTATGCATCCCCCCATATATTTCATGGAGTGTGGAAATCATAACTTACTTTCCAGCTCATCTATAACCTCAACCATGACCTTTTGGGTTGTTACAAAATCAATTACACTAATTCCTGGAGATATTTTTGGATCTAACCTGCATGTGGTTTCTTTAAGTCCTTGTGTTCAATGAAAAACTAGGTTGGTGAGTACAATACAAAATGGGTTGGTGCACGTATTAAATCCTTGGTCAGCATAGACTCTGGAATTTTGGAACCATGACATGCATATTCTTGAGTGTGCATGACTTGTTGAATTGTGTCCCACATGTAGTATTCAAAACTTAGGTTCTAATAGACCTCCAAGACTATTAGTTATCTCATCCTCGAGACAATGATGTTGTTTGTGATGTGACAAAGGATGTCTATGGAACTGTCGTAATCATTTCCTAGATGAATCCTTTGAACTAGTCATCCACCTTGTCAAAAATTTCTTACAGCTCCCACATATTTTTGCAAAAATCCTCGACATCACCTGATGTGATGGTTGGAAAGGTAAAATTGATTTTATTTTCCACTTCTAAAATTGGGGCCATATATTCTTATGCATATGTAAGTTGGTGGTAATGCAACTAGGCTTTATCCACTACATCATGTGAGATGCTTGAGATCCTCTATTGTTCACTGCAGGCTGAAATAACCTCCCTAATCTTATTGGCAATTATTTTCATGGCCTCTTGTCATTCTGGTGGTGGTAAGGAGGCAGTGTTTGTTGTTGTTGTGTGACCTCGACCTCATTTGCACAGATCTTATAGTCAATAGTGTAGAATTTCAGGGAATTTTGGAGATGTGTCCAGAGCTTGAAGATATACATGACTACCCCTGAAAAATATACGATGTTCTCTTGTCTCTTTTTCCATTCCTCTGTCATCAACACAATTTTCTACTACAGACCCTCATTCGTTGATGGAGTGTGCTTGAGTTTCTCTTGAAGCTCAAGGTTTTGTGTTTCTACGTATTGGAATCTCTCCTTCACCTAGCTAAGATTGTGTGGCGCAGGGAGGTCCAAAGTATATTTTTTTGTATGGGGGACTTGCGCAAAAACCTCAATGACTATGTTTATCATTGATGTGTGTGCAACAAATTCCATTGTCTGAAGTTGTTTGATCTCTTGATGTGTTGCTTCAATCTCCTTATGGAACACTATTTCTTGGTGATGCTTGTCTTGGGTTTCTCTATGTGTAACAATTTCTTGGTCTTCTTGTTGTTCCAACTATGAATAATATTGTTAAAGTACTCGGATCCTATCCCCTAATTCATTCATAATTGCATCCATATAAGTTTGCAGGTCCTGTGAAGGAACCTGTTCCAACTCTAGCTTGATGTACGAGATGGGATGAGGTTCTACAAAGTTGGATGGCTCACAAGTAGTGACTATCATTGTATTGAAACAAAACACTCTCTATTGAGTATTGTTGCATGGTGATGTAGGGTGAGATGTGCTTTCTATCATCTATTGTGTTGGTGGTGGGAACAAGTGCTAGCTATTGAAAAAGTGCATCAAATTTTTGTGATGAGTCTCTATGCTTTATCTGTTGCATTATCAACTGCCCCTCGAGTTCCTTGATGAGGCTTAGGACGAGTGTGGAAGTCCTTCTTGGTGTTTGCACTAGTCGTAACAAAGATTCAGGTAGTTAGCACTTGGATAGTTTATGATATCCTGGGGAATGGGAATCAATTATGAAAATAATTCCCCATGACACACGAAAGTTATGGACATAAAGCCCACTATGGATGACAAGTACAAACCTCGAAGGAAAACTTGGAATCCAGGTACCATGGGTGAGAAGTCACCTAGAGATGAGAACATTGACCACCCAGTTTACTTTTCCAGTAGAAAATTATCAGACTTTGAAAATAATTACACAATAATGTAGCATGAGGGTCTGGCTATGGTATATTCCCTGCAGAAATTTTTGCATTACTAACTTGACACTCCCTTCAATTTTTTTACGGACCATTCAATGCTCAAATACTTGGTCAATAAAAATATGTTGGTGGTTTTTTCTCTTTCAGGAATTTGATTTTGTATAATTCATCAAACCTAGCAAACACAATGTGGGATCATACCATCTTTCAAGGATTGAGTCAGGAGAAGAAAGTCACAACTTAGATGATGATATTCCCTACACACAACTCTTTAGATTAGAATCAATGCCAGATCAACTCGTAGATATTGCAACATACCTCATCATAGGTCAACTGCTGGAAGGATATACTCAAACACAATGTCAACAATTACTGACCTGCAACACCTACTATCAGTTGATCATCGAGAATCTATACAAGGTTTTTCGAGACGTAATTTTGCGTAGGTGCGTCTTAAAACATGAACGTGACATGATCCTTTATTAGGCACATGAAGGAATTCCAATGTGACACAATGTTGGAAAGGAAAAAACACAGAAAGTTTTACACATCAAGTTATGATGGTCACCAATATTTGAATATGGTAAGGAATATTACAAGTGTTGCAACATTTTTCAAAGGATCGAAAATTCTTTTAGAGAAGATGAAATGTAGTTGTTCTTGGTCACAACACTAGAATGATTCAACAAATGGGATATTGACTTTGTGGGACCCATCGACATTGGAAATTGTGTTTTCATTGAAGTCAAAGGAAGACATGATTTTGACAATCATGGATGCCATTGATATCACAAGCATGGGGAGACTGACTGTTGTTAATTATAGGGGGAGACTATGAATGTCTTTGCAAATTGATGATATTTTGTATATTCAATTTTCATTAAGGTTAAAGAATCAAACCAACGAAGTCATACTGGACAGAGAAACCATAGAATTCCCTTGTGCATTGATGAGCCTCTTTAATGACTGTTTTTTGTTGAATTTCAACAAGTGTTATTTTCTTACCCTGAATAAGAAGTGACTATGCAAGAATAAGACATATTGAATTCTGGTTGCACAAGTTTAAATAAGAGTGGTGAATGGACGCAATTGAGAAGAAAAAAGAAATCTGAGAGTGCAGAGGAAGCCTGGGCATGTATTGAGTTTGGAAAATGAGGTTTCGAGTCCAATAAACTAGATCAAGGAAAGCTGAGATAAGCAACTTATTCCACATGCATAAGGAGAATTTATTTTGAAAAGTTTGTATTCCAAAAGTGAAGTTACATAATTTGAATGTGAACGATGAGCTATGGAACCCTGCGTGAAAAGTTACCTTTTGGCCATGAGGCCTAGCATACCGAATTAGGATTTCATAGTATAAATGCAGTGTTGAAGTCCTGAGCGCTCGTGGGTCGTTGCCCCAGTGGCCCGATTCCCTGATGGTTCGATATCATCATATCGGATATTGACAGAGTGGAACATCATTGGAGCATTGAAGTCCTGATGGGTCGATAGTCTAGTGGCCATGTCAATGCCACATCATCACCACAATAGTAGCCATGTGTTAGGCCACGTATCTTATGCCACGTTAGTAGGTATACTGAATCGAGGAAAAGGGTGAAAGAACAACGATAAGAGACCCTAGTGGGCAGGTGGGTTGATCACTCAGTGGCCCGGTGCCTCGGTGATTCGATATCGACATATCAGATATCGGGAGATCGGGAGAAAGAATAGTGTAAGTGTAGTAAATGTCACGGGGGCCCACTGGGCCATTGCACTAGTGAGCTAGCTCAAGTGCTAGCTCCAATTCCAGACTAGTAGCCACGTGGAGGCCACATCATCAAGCACACGTATTAGGGATCCACACAAAGGTGATGTCAACAACCACATGCTAGGACACACATTAGACCAATTCATCATAGTGATCGAATAAGGATGGAGGCCATGATGAAGTCGGTAGTCACATATTAGTGCCACATCATATAGTACATGTGTAAGGTGTCCATGTGGAGACTACGACAGTTGCCATGTCATATAGGATATCGAATCAGGGCAATAGTTGAGATACAACATTAGAGGTTTCAAGGGCCCGATGTCCTGGTAGGCCGATGAGCTGGTAGGCCCGATGGCCCAATGGTCCAATACCCTGATGGTGGGACCCAACATATCGATATATCGCTATACCATAATAGAGGAGGATCATTGCAACATTAAATACCCGATGGGACGATATCATGGTATCTCAGTGTTCGAACAACCCAATGATGTGGTGAATAGATCGAAGATTGTGATCTAATAAAGAATTGATCATATGGATGGTGTGTAATCAAGGCCAAAGGAATATGGTTGAAGTCTCAAGGGCGCGATAGGGTAGATCGACTAGTGGCTCGGTGAGTCTGATGGCCTAGCATATCGGAAATAAGAGTTGTGGGTACAAATTTAAAGGCCTAGGGGGCTAATATGTTGGTGACTTGGTGGATCAGATGGTCCAAATGTGTAGTAAACTAACCAAGTCTTCAAAAATCAATGGACGAGATCAAATCAAGGGAAGATCAGATGGATGTTGAGCGTTGAGGGCGTATTGCATATTTCAGTGGGAAGTGAGAAAATCAACGGTTGTGATCTCTTCCATGGGTCATAAAACTATTTATGAGCATCAAGGTTGTAATGTGAATAATGAAAGGCATGCAGGAAAAACATGGAAGAAATTGAGACCAGTTTTGAATATTTTTGCAGCCCGATTTTCAAGGAATATCCAAAGGATTTAGAGTCGACCTCTTGAGTATTTTTTTTGTATGTGGACAAATATGTGGAAGTACATAGTGTATAAATAGCGATGCCATGAATAGAGGAGAAGTGGGTGTATGCGAATTGTGGAAGATATGTAGAGGCACTGAGGTTCAATTATGTGAGAGTGATAAGGCTGAGGCTTGGAGGTTTTCAAGTGGCAGAAAATGAAAGGAGGAAGAATGTGATTGTCTAAGGGTGGCTAGGATGTGCAAGTTCTAAGGAGATTCTGAAATCAATTATATTGTGAACTAAAGGAAAGTGTTGTGAAAACAAAGATAGAGCAGCAGATATTTGTAGGTGAAGCCCTGAAGTAAAGAGACTATTTGGTATTGTTGACAATTTGAGGAGATTTGTGTCTCCAGTAGGTTGGTCTCTACATATTGTTGAGTTGGTGCTTAGCTAAGGATATTGGTTTCTCATTCAGGTTTGTTCCTACAAACACTACAAGTGTAGGTTGGTGCCTACATGAATTGTTGAGTTGGTTCTCAGCTAGGAGGATTGGTGTCTCTTGCAGGTTGGTGCCTGCAAATATTGAAATTGTGGGTTGGTGCCTACGTGAATTGCTAAGTTGGTGCTCAAATGAAGAGATTGGTGTCTCCTGTAGGTTGGTGCCTGAAATATTGTAACAATAGGTTGGTTCCTACATTATATTATAAAGACAACTTTTGTGGTTTTCTCCCATTTGGGTTTCCATGTTAGATTTCTATGTATTGTGTATTGTATGGTTGTGTATATTTATCATTAACTATTATGGATAGTAAAGTAATAAATTGGTAAATAGTATAAGAAAAGGAAAACAGTCCTATACTGATTAACCCCCCACCCCCCCTCAGTATAAGTAAGCGTGCCAAAAATTGGTAAAGAGTGGGTTCCTTCATGAACAGTCTAACCACTGGAAGGTGAATCCCTACAATACACATGGACAGACAAGAAGGTTTTTCTATAGATAGAGATCCATTATTTGATGGATCCAATTATGTATTATGGAGCATAAGAATGAAACATTATTTGAAGGCCCTTGGGTTTGACATTTGGAGTATAGTTAAGACTGTTTACACAGCTCTAACAACTCCACTTGTAGATACAATCGGAAAGAAGCTCAGTGAGAATAACTCTAAGGCCATTAGTGCAATTCTGAGTGGTCTGGAAGATTCAGTATTTGTCAAAGTCATGCATTGTCATTCAGCAAAAGAGATGTGGGACAAGTTATAGAAAATATATGAAGGGGATGATAAGGTCAAGAAGGAAAAATTACAAACCCATAGAGGACAATTTGAGACCCTTAAGATGAATGAAGAAAAAAATATTGTTGCCTATTTTCTTCGTGTGGATTATATTTTCAACACTATCATAGGATTTGATAAAGAGGTTAAAGAAACTATCATTGTGAAAAAGTGCTTAGGTCACTTCCCTCGAGATTCAATCCCAAGATATCTTCCATTGAAGAAATACACGACCTTGACAATCTGAAAATGGATGAGTTGCATGGAATCCTCACTACATATGATATGAGGATAGAACAAGATAATCGAACAAAGCCATCAAGGAATAAAAGAATATAAAGACGAAAGAATGAAAAATGAATGACAATTCAAACAATGAATCAGATGTTGAAGAAGCTAACTTTGTTAGAAAACTCAAGCGAGTATCAGGGAAATACAAAGGAAATATTCCCTTTAAATGTTTTCATTATGGAGAAATAGGGCACTATGCTGATAAATGTCCTTATGCAAAGAGTATAAATAGAAATTAAAAAGAATATCCCATTTTCAAAAATTACAAGAAGGACAAGATTGAAAAGAGGAGAAAGTTATATAGACAAAAGAAGAATCTATATACCAATGAGGACAAAAACTCTTCAGATGATAGTGGAAATGAAACAGAAGAGACTCTCCTCATTGGTCTAGAAACACAAACATATTTTCTAGAAAATAGAAACACATATTCAATAGAAGAAGACAATCTTGAGATTGATGTAGAAGTAGATCTTGAAGCAGAACTCATTAGTTCCTTTGAAGAAATAGATAGACTCAAAGAAAACAATATAAAGAAAAAAAAAGGAATTGCAAAAATATGAAGAGGAGGAAAATGATCTTGAATAAACAAAGAATACAGTTATCATCCTAAAGACTCAATTAGAAGAGGCAAAAAGGATATAAGAAGTGGTGAGAAGTCATCTGGAAGAAAAGAAAGAAAATTGTGGGAAGCTAAAGGATGAAATCGTTTCCTTAAGAAAGGAACTAGAGAAAGCAATTGATCATTTAAACATAATATTGAAGTTTGGAAAGAGTACAAGAATCTTAGATAATATTCACAGTCATCAAATATCACCACTTATCAAGACAAGTCTTGGTTATGACAACAATCAGAAGACCCTTGAAGAATATGAAAGCACTAAGTCTTAAGAAAAGAAAATTGAAGAAAGGCATGAAGCTATGCAAACATTCTTAAAGATTCCAATCAAAGTGAAGACAACAACAAGGAAATAAATCATAACCAACAAGAGATTGATTTTTCATTCAAGAAAGATAAGGAAGAGTTTAGAAGAGCTACTCCATCAAGAAGACCCTTCAAAACTAGGTATCAAAATATTGTTCTTGGTTATTTCTTTTCTTGCAAAAACGTTGGTCATAAGGAAATAGACTACAAAGATTATGGAAGAATTTTTTATATGATAAATAGAAGCATAATATGTCACAATAATTACAAGGATGATCATATGAACAACAAAACTAAAGAATTTCATGGGCATGTTGATAGAAACTACAACCCATTTCTCCCCTACATTACAAAGTTGAATGTTACAAATGCAATAACTATGGACACATAGCATGAGACTGTAGAAGAAACATTAAATAATTTTATAGACAAGAATATACAAAGGTATGGAAGAGAAAAAAAGAAAATAAAATAAGGAAGAATGTGAATTAGCTTGGTATGCACAAAACAAAGAACATAATACCATCACCAAACAAAAAAAAGAAACTATAGAATTTTGGAAGAAGAAACAACAACAAGAATAAAATACATCCATGGTAATGAAAACTACACTCCTAGCACAAAATGGATGCTCAGGTCACACAACCAGTGGAACAAAGTTTGTGAATGGTGTGACTAGACAAATGGTTTCATGCAGAAATGAAGTTATTTCTCTTGATGTCAATCAGACCAAGGTAGTAAATCAACATCCTAAAGATATATCTGAGGAGAAATTGATAAGAGATGCAAAAGAAACTAACACTGCTAAAGATAAGGAGACTCTTTTGAAAAACATGGGACATGTAGGAGAAGACCATGAAATTGACAGTAAAGTTGTTGTTAAGGAAAAAGAACTAGTATTGAAAGATGGAAGAAGAATGTTGATAAAAGAAAGAATATAGTGACTGCAACCAGTTTAAGAAATCATAAAATTAGATGAAAAAGAGAGCCTTCAAGCATCCAAAACTAATCAACCAAGTAAATAAGTGAGAAAGATTGAATTTATCCATGAATACTCATGAAAATAATAAACAACATTTAATGCCATGTTATACAAGTATTCTGAAGGGTCTTATAGATGATAATTTTCAGAGGAGATACTGTAGATTTATGGGGTTTATGAACAACATTATGGCATCACTATACAAAGAAAGTGAAGAGGAATAATCCCTTGATGAATTTTTTGTGAGTTTCTGGAAAGATTGGATACTAATGATGCTTATATAAATGAATTAGTATGATGATTATCTAAAATTAGAAGATCCCTTAGAATCTATGAAGGCATACAACAAATTGAAGAATCAAGGAACATTGAGATGTGATAAGTTGCATATGGACAAAAAAGAATACAATGAAAGGAAAGATTCAAAATTATAAGAATTTATCATAGAAAAGTAAATCCATGAATCCTTTGGTTATGTACTTCAATTAATTCGAAGAAAAGGGTAGTTGAGAGATAAATATGTAATGTTGATACATGCATATGTTAATATAATCCATTGAATTTGATTGTATGAAGTGACTATGATGAAGATATTGTTGTCAAAAGGAGCATGCAGATAAATAATGAGAATATAATGAAATCTTCATGGAGAAGCACAAGATCAGGGGGAGTTGTAGAAAGAGAGAAGGGTGTTGGCTTCAGAGAATAAAATTAAGAGTACAGTGTAAGGGGGAGAATATCCCTTCAGCATTGATGTCAAAGGGGGTGGGTATAGAGAAAGGGGGATATTTTCATAAAGAAATACTTGTAGGAAGAAGTCAACATAGATGAGAGAAACATTGTACAGACTAAAGGAATACCAAAATGACTAAGTGTTGCCATCAATGACATACCAACATGACTAAGTATTTACATCAATGAAAAAGGGGGAGATTGTTGGAAATTGTGTTGTCATTGATGTCAAGGGAAGACATGACTGTGACAATCATGGATGTCATTGATATCATAGGCGGAGAGAGATTGACTATTGTCAATGATATCGAGAGACTATGAATGTCTTTGCAAATTGATGAGATTTTGTGTATTCAGTTGTCATTAAGTTTAAATAAGTAGACCAAGGAAGTCAGACTAGATAGAGAAGGTAGAAAATTCCCCTATGAACTGACGAGCCTCTCTGATGACCATGTGTTATTGAATTTTTGCAAGTGTTATTTTCTTACCCTGAAGACGAAGTGACTATGCGAGAATAAGACATATTGAATTCTGGATGCATAGGTTTAAAGAAGAGTGGCAATTGGACACGATTGAGGAGCAAAAAGAAATATGAGAGCATAGAGGAGGCTTGTGCATGTATTGATTTTGGAATAATATGGTTTCAAGTCTAGTAAACAATATCAAAGAAAGCATATATAAGTGTCTTATCCCACATGCATAAGGAGAATCAATTTCAAAAGGTTTATATTGCAAAAGTGAAGTTACATAATTTGAATATGAACGGTGAACTACAAAACCCTGCATGAAAATTTACCTTTGAACATGGGCCTAGCATACCAGATCAGGAGATCAGAGTAAAAATGTAGTGTTGAAGTCCTGAGTGCCCGGTGGGTCAATACCCTGATGCCCCGATGGTCTGATATTGACATATCATATATCGACAGAGTGGAACATCATTGCAACATTGTAGTCCCGATGGGACGATAAGCCATTGGCCACATCAATGCCACATCAACACCATGAAAATAGCCACGTGTTAGGCCATGTGTCTTGTGTCACGTCAGTAGGTATACCAGATTGAAGAAAAAGGTGAAAGTGCATCGATAAGAGACCCTGATGGGTCAGTGAGATGATTGCTCGGTGACCTGGTGCCCCAGTGATCCGATATTGACATATCAGATATCGGGAGATCAGGAGAAAGCAGAGTGTAAGCACAATAAATGTATTTGGGGCTTGATGGACTGATGCACTCATGGTCCAACTCAGATGCTAGCTCTAATTCCATACCAACATCCATGTGGAGGCCATGTCATCTATCACACATAGAAGGGATCCACATGAAGGTGATGTCAACATCCATGTATAGTTCCATGTCTCAGGACATGCACTGGTACCAAGTTGGCATAATGATCAAACAAGATTGGAGGCCATAATGACACCAGTATTCATGTATCAGTGCCACATCATCTAGTACATGTCGAAGGTGTCCACATGGATACTACATCAGTTTCCACATTATATCGAATATCAGATCAGGGCAATAGTTGAGATACAATGTTAGAGGTTCCATGGGCCTGGTGGCATGGTAGGCCAATGAGACAGTAGGCCCTATGGCCCGATGGTCCAATACCCCGACAGTGGGACCCAAAATATCAACATATCGGTATACCAAATCAGAGGAGGATCATTGTAATGTTAAAGACCCGATGGGCTTATAGCCCGGTATCCCGGTGGTCGGACATCCCGACGATGTGGTGAATAGATCGATGGTTGCGATATAATCAAGAAATGATCGAATGGATGGTGTTTAATCAAGGCCAAAGGCATATGGTTGAAGTCTTAAAGGCCCGGTAGGGATGATTGACTAGTGGCCCGATGAGTTCGGTGGTATACTGGATCAAGACTAAGAGTTGTGGGTTCAAAGTTAAAGGCATAGGGTTTTGATAAGTGGATGACCCAGTGGAGCCGATGGTACCAATGTGGAGTAAACCAATTGAGTCAACAAATCGATGGACGAGATCAAATAAAGAGAATATCGAACAATTGTTGAGAGTTGAGGGCGTATTGCGTGTTTTAGTGGACAGTGAGGAAATCAATGGCCACGATCTATTCCATGAGGAATCAGATGGTTTTTGAGCATCAAGGTTGTAATGTGAATAGAGAAAGGTATGCACACGAAACATGGAAGAACTTGAGACTGGTTTTGAATATTTTTTCAGCCCAATTTTGAAGGAAGATTCAAAGGATTTAGAGCCGACCTCTTGAGTATTTTGTTTATATGTGGAAAAATCTGTGGAAGTACAGAATGTATAAATAGTGATTCCATGAGTGGAGGATAAGTGTGTGTATGTGAATTGAGAAAGATATGAAGAGGCGATGAGGTTCAAGTATGTGAGAGTGAGAAGGCTATGACTCAGAGGTTTTCGAGTGGTAGAAAATGAAAGGAGGAAGGACATAATTGTCTAAGGGTGGTTGGGAGGTGCAAGGTCTAAGGAAATTCTGAAATCAAGTAGATTTTGAGCTGAAGAAAAGTGTTGTGACAACATAGATAGAGTAGTGGATATGTGAAATTGAAGGCTTGATGATTTGGTATTGTTGACATTTTGAGGAGATTGGTGTCTCCAGTAGGTTGGTGCCTACATCTTACTAAGTTGGTGCTCAACTGAGGATATTGGTGTCTCTTGGAGGTTGGTGTGTGTAAACACTATAGTTGTACGTTGGTTCTTATAGGAATTGCTGAGTTGGTGCTCAACTAAGGGGATGGTTGTCTCCTGCAAGTAGGTTCCTGCAAATATTGAATTCGTAGGTTGGTGCCTATATGCATTGCTAAGTTGGTGCTCAGCTAAGGATATTGGTGTCTCCTGCAAATTTGTGTCTGCAAATATTATAACAGTAGGTTGATGCCTACATGATATTATAAAGATAATGTGGTTTTCTCCCATTTGGGTTTCCACATTAAATATCTTTATATTGTGGATTGTATGGGTGTATATATTTATCATTAACTACTTATGTCTAGTAAAGTAATAAATTGATAAATATTGTAAAAAAAGGAAAACAATCCTATATTGATTCAACCCCCACTCTCAGTATAAGTAAGTGTGCCAAAAATCATCCCCCAGGTGGTCCAAGCAAGCACGCACTACATTATTACCACCACAGATTATTGGACTCATTGGTTGAAAGATATGCTAGTAAAATATTGTACTATAGAGACGACCACACACTTCATATTTGAGAATGTGATCACAAGGTTTGGCTGCCCCAAAGTGTTAATGAGTGATTAGGGCACTCACTTTTTGAAAGAAACTATCCATGCACTCACTCATAAATTTATGATCCATCACCAAAAGAGCACCCATTATCATCCGCAAGACAACGACATAGTTGAAGCCTTCAATAAGATACTAGAGCATGCATTCACCAAGGGTTGTAATGTGCTGTGTGATGACTGGGATCAATGGATTCCAGCAATACTGTGGGCATATAGAACCACCTATAAAGTATTGATTAAGCATACCCCCTTCATATTGTTCTATGGAAAATAATTTTTCATTCCCTTAAAGTTTGTGGTACCAAGTTTGTGAATCGCTCTGACAACACATACGTCCAACAACCAATATCTTCAAAAATAGTTGGATGAACTGATGGAATTTGAAGAAGATCGGTTCATTGCGGGTTGAGACCAAATGGTAGAGAATTGAAGCATGAAACTAGATCTATATGAAATATATATTTAATATTTATAAATTTATTATTCCCTGTCTTATTCAATGTACGAGTAGAGTCACATCTTTTTGTCTAAAAAGACGTGACTTTACATTAAAAGTATAATTATTACATTAATAATTTAATTAGTAACTAATGACATTGTGATAGACATACAGTATATTAAAGGTCATCCCGCCCTAAAACAGATTTGTCCTCGAAGCATAGGCAAGGAAAAATGCTTGGATCTAAAGCATTAGACATAGCTAGATTCATCTCTTCTGGAAAAAGAAAGATCCTTATGAACCCGAGGAGAAGCTCCTCAAGTTTGTCATTGTTTTTCTGGATGAAATTCTTGTATATTCCAATACAAAAGAAGAGCATGAGAATCATTTCAGGATGGTGCTGCAAGTGCTAAGAGAGTGTCAATTGTATTCCAAATTGAGAAAGTGCTCATTTTATCAAAACAAAATTCATTACTCGGGGAATATCATTTCAAAGGATGGGATACCAGTGGACCCTGAAAAGATAGAAGCCATTAAAGGATGGGAAAAACCTAAGAATGTGATAGATGTCAGATCCTTCATGGGTCTAGCTAGCTACTACAGAATTTTCATTGCATGCTTTTCAATAATAGCTCACCCCATCACTTCCTTACAAAGGAAGGGGAAGAAGTTTCACTAGACAAAAGAATGTGAAAGAAGCTTCCAACAATTAAAGCAACTGTTAACCAGCGCTCCAATTCTGAGGATTGCAAATCCAAATGAAGTCTTCATTGTATGCATAGATACATGTAAAGAAGGATTGGGTGGAGTCCTCAGTCAAAATGGGTTTGTGATATGTTTCTAGTCTAGAAAATTGAAAGAGAATGAAAGGCTCTATGCCACTCATGATTTGGAATTGGCAGCCCTAGTGCACACTTTGAAGAAGTGGAGGAACTACCTCATGGGAAGGAGGTTTGAGCTAAGGACAGACCATAACGGTCTAAAATATTTGTTCGATCAGCCTACTTTGATTGGTAGGCAGAGTAGATGGTTGGAATTCCTCTTTGAGTATGACTTTAATATCAAGTACATCAAAGGAAAGGAGAACAAAGTGGTTGACGCACTCAGCAGGAGAGTGCATGAACTACATGCTACAACCATTAGCATGTATCAGATGGATCTTAAAGGAAGAATTTCTGAAGTGGAAAAAGCAGATTTGCAATACATGTAATTGGTAACAAAATTGCAGCAAGGTAAAATGTAGCAAAAAAATAAAGATTATGAATTGGGAATTGATGGAATTCTCTTGTACAAAAACATAGTTTATGTACCAGAGTCTCTGGAATTGAGGATTGCAATTTTAAAAGAGATGCATAATGTGCCTTATGCAAAACACTCAAGATATCAGAAAAAAAATTTGGTAGTCAAGAGCCAATATTATTGACCCGACATGAAGAGGGAGATTGTTGAATACATAGCTAAATCCTTGGAATGTCAAAGGGTCAAGGATGAACATAGACACCCAGATGGGATACTACAACCATTACCCATCCCTGAGTGGAAATGGGAAGTTTTGAAAATGAATTTCATCACAGGATTTCCCAGAACAAGCAAGCAACATGATGCAATCATGGTAGTGGTGAAAAAACTTACTAAAGCTGCCCATTTAATTTCTATGAAGACTACTCATAAGGCAACTAACGTTGCTAATATTTATATGAGGGAAGTAGCATGCTTGCATGACATACCCAAGAAAATTGTGTCTGATAGAGACCCAAAGTTTATATCAAAGTTTTGGAATGGGTTATTCAAAGGGTTCGGAATAAATCTGAACTTTAGCACTACTTATCATCCTGACTCTGATGGGAAGACATAGAGGGTGAACCAAGTAATAAAAGATATGCTAAGGATGTATGTAATGGACAAACCATCTAAATGGGAAGATTATATACACTTGGTAGAATTTGCCTACAACAATGGGTATCAATCATCACTAAATATGAGCCTGTTTGAAGCACTTTATGGCAGAAAGTGCAACGCCCTAGTAAGCTAGGACAACCCAGTTGAAAGGGCAGTGCTTGGGCCAGTTTTTCTCAAGGAAATGGAAGAAAAAATGTTGAATATTAAGTATAATTTGAAGGTTTCCCAAAATAGGCAGAAACGTTATGTTGATAAGAACATAACTCACAGGGAATTTAAAGTAGGAGATCATGTATTCCTGAGAGTGAAGGCCAACAAAAGCTCCCTGAAGTTGGGAAATTGTTCAAAGTTGGCATCTAGATATTGTGGTCCGTTTGAAATCCTAGATAGGATTGGTCCAGTAGCTTATATGCTTGCATTTCCTGCATGCATATGTATACATAATGTATTTCATCTGTCATTGCTTAAGAAATATGTACTTGAAGCTAATCATGTTATTGATTGGAATGTGATTCAGGTGGAGCAGGAAAGCACTTTTCAGGTGCATCTAGTGTGTATACTAGACCGAAAAAGAAAGTAGCTCTAGAATTGATCCATAGGGCTTGTAAAGGTTCAATGGACCTGGTCCAGTCCTTAGGACGCAACATGGGTGCATGAATATGTTATGCAGGAAGAACACCCTCTTCTTTTTGAATATTTTGAAAACCTTGGTGATATTATGTAAATAAGTTGCACTGAGGACAACGCAAAAATAAGGGGAGGGGATTGTAATACCCCAAGGCCGAGCCCCTGTGAAATGTAATGATGTTTGTAGGATGGTGAGCTAAGTAATTATAAGTTTGTAGTCTTATGTGTTTATTACACTGAAGAGCCTAGATGCTAAGGTCAGTGGGCATAATTTTTGTATATGAAATTATTTAGATTATTAGTAAAAATACATCGTTGCATGTAGATTGGCCACGAAGAAAGAGTTATGGGGGACTAAGCTCCACTGGTTAGGGAAAATAATGGGGCTGAGAGGCTAGGAAAGAGGGGCTAAGCTTGAGGGATTAACCCAATGGAATATTATAATGTATTCCTCAAAAGTTCTAAAGTTGGGAAAATAAACTCAGTTATCATAAGTTCCTTGAGGAGAGGAACAAACTACAAGTGGAGAGGAGAGTGCTCCTAGAGAGCCAAGTATCACCCAGGATGCATGCAGATTTATGTGGGAAGTTTCACCTTTGTTGGGGGTTCACTAACCATTCGGGCACCTTCCTGAGGAGCAGGGGTGCTCACCATTTTCCTTGCTCGTTGTCTACATTCTGACCAGTCTGGCCATTTAGTTTCCCACGAGTTCATCCTCAGCATGTTGTACATCCCTTGTGCAGTTCACGCACACACTGAAAAAGTACGCAGCCAAAGTCTTTTCCGCCATGGTGAACCTCTGTAAATTGTTGAGTTGTCCCCTTGCCTTACCTGATTTTTGGTGGTTGTGGATTGAAGAGCAGGGTTGACAGGCCCGTGGTTGAAGAAGCAGGTTGTCAGGCATGTGAGCAACTCTCTCTAGGTGAGAGAGTTTATTGGGAAGTGATTTCTCCTGGAGGGAGTCCAGTACCAGCTACGGAGCTCTGAGAATTCTTGATCTGGCGTGTTGTTGAAGCCCTAGAAGGGAAGTGGAGTAGTCAATGGATTGTGGAATAGTGAAGGTACATATTCTCGTGGTGGGACAGGCATGTGGGGAATGAGAGTCTGTGAGCAGTGGGCGTAAGTAGGTTCGTTGGAGAGAATCCTTCTAGTTGCATAATGTAGTTTTCCAAAGCTTGAGCCTAGGTCTAGGATTACTTTTCCTTGGGTGGAGTTTAGTCCCAGCTCAGGGGTGATCTACTGCTTAGTGTGATGAGTAGCAGGGTCTAAGGCTGGGAGTTTGGTGGAAGGTATGCACGTAGTTCATGGTCATCTATTGAAATATAAGTACCAAATTTATGTTGATTGTATATTGTGTAACTATACATGTGTTATAATTGATGATTAATACCTGGATATATCGTATATGTTGTATGTGTAGGCTTATAGTTATTTCCACATTGATCTGTGTATGGTTATAATATGTCATCTGTATGCTTATGTTGTCTATATGTTTTAATGATTATTTCCACATGAATAAGTGGCATGAACAGAATGTTGTATCTCTTAATTCGTGTTAGATATGCATGCATATAAATTCGTAAATTGGTATCAGAGCATAAAGGTTATTCAGTGGCATTGCCCGACAAGTTGGTGGTTGGGGACGTCACAAAATGGTATCAGAGCCATGGTTTCAACACTGATCCTGGATGGGCCAGGAAAGTGGAAGTTGAAGAGAAGGTTTCAGAAGGAAATTGTTATCAAAATGGACAAAATTGATGTTTAGAGCCTAGTTTTCGACACTGAACCTGAATTAAGCCGTATAAGTGTTTATGGAATCAAAAGCTCAGAGAAAATTGTTTTTGAGAAAGACAAAATGGTATAGCGGTTCAAGAAATATAGCAGAGAAAAGAGACTGCAGTAACTGTGGGTTTGGAACCACAAGATTTGAAATTGGGTCATGGGATCTATTTGGGAGAAGGAGGATCCTTCACAACCGTCAGATATGGAGAAAGGTGCATGAGGATTAACTCCTAAGTACTTCATACTTCATGACTTCGGTGAAGTTTATGTGTGATAGAGCAGAAAGGGTCGAAGCTCGAAGTTCCGAAGTCCCGAAGAGGATCTACATCCTAGATCCAAGGGGGGGAGTGTTTACCGTTGGATTTGACCAAGGATGGATCAGAACCATAGGGATAAGCTAAGAGTGGAAGGTAAGAAAGTTTGGGAGAAATGGGGTATGCTAAGGTGAAATCTCTCGAAGCCGAAAGTCCTGAAGTGACGTGTCCTGCTAATGTCACTAGGGATGATGAGGACACATGGGATGTGTGACACATGTCATTGAGTTAAAAACCTTTATAATATAGAAATGTAGTTAGAATGTGATATATGTCACCCTCCTGATTGGGCCACGAGTCGGATTCATGTGTCCTTCCACGTGTGGCTCCTGGTGGTGGCAAAAGGTAGTTAAACTTGGAAAATAAGTTAGCTAGATCGGGGCCATATTAACTTTGATCACGATCTATCAAGATTGATGGTCAGGAGGCATGGCAGGGATCAAAGTTGTGTGATAGATAATTCTATAGGGCGATCCTGCAATTCAAACCAGGGTTTCCCAGAAGGGTATGTGTCAGCGTGGGGACAATTGCGGAGCGATCAATGGGTTACTCCAAAACCGTTGACCCATGTCCCCACAATTTGAAAAGTATAAAGTTTGATGTGACGTTTTCAGTATTTATTAGTTTAAGCACGGAAATCATGGACCCCAGTGGACGTGTGGAGCCATATCGTGAAGTATGAATACTTGACACTACGAAAGAAATGGATCGTGATGGAATGGGAGGAAGAAACCCCCGAAGGTCCATAACGTCGAAGTAAAGTGATGCGATGACATCACCAAGGTGACATGGAAATATCAGAGATTCATAGTTCATTATTTTGTGATTTTTGTGACGCACGGAAAAAGGGAAAACTCTGAAGCTCAGAGCTCGAAGTCTCAATGCTCCAGATAAGAACCCAAATCATAAGAACTAGGTCATAGTCATGGTCCCATGTGAGCCAAGGGCAGAATAAAAGAGGCTAATGCCCAAAAATATGTTGCAAAAAAGAGTGGAGCTTAGGGATAGAAGCCCGAGGGGTTCTTGATTAACCAAGACCCACTGAAAATGAAATTTGATATTKCTTTTATTGAATCATATTGGTTTATTCTGAAAAAAAAATAAAAATAAAGCCTATTAGCTTGACAAAAATTCGGCTGACTGCACATTTTGCAAAATTAATGATTGTTAGAACCGAACTGAATTGTTGCATAGTGCAGAAAAATGGGGAAGGAACAGGGTGCTTACAGTTCGGAAAATGAAGTTAGAGGAATGGATGCCCATTTAGGAGTTGAAGGATCGAACTCCAATGGGCATGGAGAAGAGATATATAAAGAAGGAAACATGATGAAGATCATTGAAAAGTTGCAGAAAGATGTCTAGACTCACCGAGAAGATAACAAAAAGATCATGAAGGCCAGGGAGAAACAGGGAGAGTTCAACATAAATTTGATGTAGAGACTGGAAGGAATAAAAAGTAAATTGGATAAGGAGAGTGGCTCAAGAAAATCAGGAAGTCACAGAAGAACAAAAAGTGATAGAAGACATCACCAACACTCCCCGAGGCATTCCAATAAGAGAGTACACATTAGCTCAATTATATCCCCTGTTATGAAGCATAAGAGGCATGGGAAGGATGAACTACGAGGGGAAATGAACAAAATCAAACCTCCTACGTTTGATGGGGAGCAAAAGAAGGATGGAGATGCAGAGACATGGTTGTTGGGCATGAGAAAGTATTTTCAATTACATAACTATTCTTCTCATGTAGAAGGAAGAATTTCCATCTATCAACTTAAAGGAAAATCATCCATGTGGTGGGATCATCTGGTGCAAGTACAACACCTCAGGGAGAAAAATGTGATGTGGAAAGATTTCAAGAGGCATTTTGAAAATAAATACCTGACTAAGAGGTACTATGATAAGAAAATGAAAGAGTTCTTTGAACTCAAGTTGGGAAGTATGGCTATCGATGAATATGAAAAGAGATTCTTAGAGTTGTTGAAGTATGTCTCCTTCATCAAGGATGAGACAATGAAGATTCATAGGTACCTAAGTGGACTCCCATCTTTCATCAGTGAAAAAATCCAATATGATGATCCCAAGACTCTGGAAGAAACTATAAGGAGAGAAAAATGCTTATATGATCAACAAAAAGGAAAGAAGTTCAAGAAGGAACAGAAGCACAAGGGGGAAAAGCCTTCATTTTTCAGAAACATGCCTCAAGGACAACCATCTTTTAGACAGCATGGAATTGCTGAGGTAGGAGGGGAAATTTCAAGGTAGGAACCCATTGAATGTTGGGGCTGTAAAGGAGACCACAAGTATAGAGATTGTCCTCACAAAAGTGACAAGGTAAGAGTTTTCCACAATGTATAGAAAGCAGAAATGGTAGAGGATATGGGAAGAAGAGTCCCAAGGATATATGCAACCCTGGACAACAAGCAGATGAATTTCAATCACACATGATTGAAGTTGAAGGTATGATCAATAACCATGTCTTTACTATTTTAATTGATTTAGGGGCTAGTCATAGCCAAGAAGCAAGCATGGGAAATCTTCGTTGGTACAGCTGGCTACAGGAGCCAAGAGGAAAGTTGTGGAGTTGGTTAAATCATGTCCAGTGGGCATGAACGGACTGTGTACCAAGGAAGATTTGAACATCTTGTCGTTGGGATCATATGATTGCCTAATTTGTATGGATTGGTTGGACCAACACCATGCCATATTAGACTTCCATAATAAGGCATTCACTTGCTTGGATGAGGAAGGAAATCAAAAAACAGTCCAAGGAATTCCCAGGGTAGTTACTATTCATGAAATATCAGGCATGTAGCTGAAGAAGTGTTACAGGAAGGGTTGTCAAATATTTGCAGCCCATATAGAGGAAGCATCTAAGGATAAGGTGCCAAATCTAGAGGATCATGCAGTTCTAGAATATTCTGAAGATGTGTTCAAAGAGGTACCAAGACTACCTCAAAAGAGAGATATTGATTTTTCTATTAATTTGATACCTGGAGTAGCTCCAGTATCAAAGACTCCTTACAGAATGAGTACACCAGAGATGATGGAATTTCAAATGCAGCTTGAAGAGATTTTGAAGAAGGGGTATATACGCCCAAGTGTGTCACCTTGGGGGTTCCCCAATATTTTTCATGAAGAATAAATATGGGACATTGAGATTGTGAGTTGACTTCAGGCAGTTGAACAAAGTGACTATAAAGAAAAAGTATCCTTTAACAAGGATTGATGATCTCTTTGATTAGTTGAAGGATGTAAAGATATTTTCAAAGATATATCTCAAGTCAGGATATCATCAGGTAAGGATTAAAGATGAATACGTCAACAAGACCACCGTCAAGACAAGCTACGGTCATTATGAGTTCACAATGGTGCCATTTGGGTTATCAAATGAACCAGTTGTTTTTATGTGCTTAATGAATGGTGTTTTCTGGGAATATTTAGACAAGTTTGTCATTGTTTTTCTGGATGACATTCTTGTATATTCCAAGAAAGAAGAAGAGTATGAGAATCATGTAAGGATTGTGTTGCAAGTGCTAAGAGAGTGTCAGATGTATGCCAAATTGAGCAAGTGCTCATGTTATCAAAACAAAATTCACTACTTGGGGCATATCATTTCAAAGGATGGGATAGCAGTGGACCCTGAAAAGATAGAATCCATTAAAGGGTAGACAAAACCTAAGAATGTGACAGAAGTTAGATCCTTCATAGGTCTCACTGGATACTACAAAAGGTTCATTGCAAGGTTTTCGAGAATATCTCACCCCAACACTTCCTTGAAAAAGGAAGGGGACGAAGTTTCAATGGACAGAAGAATGTGAAAGAAGCTTCCAACAATTGAAGCAATTGTTAACCAACACTCCAATTCTGAGGATTACAGATCCAAATGAAGACTTCATTGTATGCACAGATGCATGTAAATAAGGAATGGGTGGAGTCCTCAGTAAAAATGAGTTTGTGATATGTTTCGAGTCCAGAAAATTGAAAGAGCATGATAGGCTCTATGCCACTCATGATTTGGAATTGGTAGCCATAGTGCAAGCTTTGAAGAAGTGGAGGCACTACCTCATGGGAAGGAGGATTGAGCTAAGGACAGACCATAATGGTTTGAAATATTTGTTTGATCAACCTACTTTGAATGCTAGGCAAAGTAGATGGTTGGAATTCCTCTTTGAGTATGACTTTGATATCAAGCACATCAAATAAAAGGAGAACAAAGTGGTTGACGCACTCAGCAGGAAAGTGCATGAACTGCATGGTACAACCATTAGCATGTATCAGATGGAACTTAAAGGCATAATTTCTGAAGCGACAAAAGCATATTTGCAGTACATGGAATTGGTAACAAAATTGCAGCAAGGTAGAATGCAGCAGAAAACTGAACATTATGAATTGGGAATTGATGGAATTCTCTTGTACACAAACAGAGTTTATGTACCAAAGTCTCTGAAATTGAGGAGTGTAATTTTAAAAGAGATGCATAATGTGCCTTATGCAGGACACCCAGGATATCAGAAAAACGTTTTGGTAGTCAAGATCCAATATTATTGACCCGACATGAAGAGGGAGGTTATTGAATACATAGCTAAATTCCTGGAATGTCAAAGGGTCGAGGTTGAGCATAGACACCCAACTAGGTTACTACAGCCATTACCCATCCCTGAGTGGAAATGGGAAGTTGTGACAATGGATTTCATCACAATATTTCCCAGAACAAGCAAATAGCATGATACAATCATGGTAGTGGTGGAAAATCTTACTAAATCTTCCCATTTCATTCCTATGAAGACTACTCATAAGGAAACTAATGTTGATGATATTTATAGAAGAGAAATAGCATGCTTGCATGGAATATGCAAGACAATTGTGTCTGACAGAGACCCAAAGTTTACATCAAATTTATGGAAGGGGTTATTCAAAGGGTTCAAAACAAATATGAACTTCAACACTACTTAGCATCATGAGTATGATGGGAAGACAGAGAGTGTGAACCAAGTAATAAAGGATATGCTAAGGATGTATGTGATGGACAGACCATCTAAATGGGAAGATTATCTACACTTGGTATAGTTTGCCTACAACAATGGGTTTCAAGCATCACTGAAGATGAGTCCGTTTGAAGCACTTTATGGCAGAAAGTGCAACACCCCAGTAAGCTAGGACAACCCAGCTGATAGGGCAGTGGTTGGGCCAGTGTTTCTCAAGGAAATGGAAGAACAAATCCTGAAGACTAAGCATAATTTGAAGGTTTCCCAAGATAGGAAGAAAATTTATGTTGATAAGAACAGAACTCACAGGGAATTTAAAGTAGGAGATCGTGTATTCTTGAGAGTCAAGGCCAATAGAAGCTCCCTGAAGTTGGGAGATTGTTCAAAGTTGGCAGCCAAATATTGTGGGCCGTTTGAAATCATAGAGAGGACTGGTCCAGTAGCTTATATGCTTGCATTGTATGCATTCATGTCTATACATAATGTATTTCATGTTTCATTACTTAATAAATATGTACATGATGTTAATCATGTTATTGATTGGAATGTGATTCTAGCGGAGTAGGAAAGCAATTTTCAGGTGCATCTAGTGCATATACTAGACCGAAAAAGCAAGCAACTCTGGAATCGAGCCATAGGTATTGTAAAGGTTCAATGGACTTGGTACGCTCCTGAGAACGCAACATGGGAGCATGAAGATGCTATGTGGGCATAATACCCACATATTTTTGAATATTTTGAAAACCTTGGTGATATTATGTAAATAAGTTTCACTGAGGACAATGAAAAAATAAGGGTATGGGATTGTAATACTTCAAGGTCGTGCCCCTGTGAAATATAATGATGTTTGTAGGTTGGTGAGGCAAGTAATTGTAAGTTGGTAGGATTATGTGTTTATTAGGCCGAAGAGCGTAGATGCTAAGGTCAGTGGGCCTAATTTTTGTATATGAAATTATGCAGATTATTAATAAAAATACATCGTTGTGTGTAGACCGACCACGAAGAAAGAGTTATGGGGGACTTAGATCCACTGGATAGGGAAAGGAATGGGGCTGAGAGGCTAGTAAAGAGGGGTTAAGCTTGAGGTCTTAACCCAAGGGAATATTATAATATATTCCTGAAAAGTACTAAAGTTGGAAAAATAAACCCAGTTATCCTAAGTTCCTTGAGGAGAGGAACAAAATCCAAGTGGAGAGGAGCATGATCTTGGAGAGCCAAGTGTCACCCAGGCCTCATGCATATTTCTGTGGGAAGTTTCACTAACCATTCGGGCACCTTCCTGAGGAGAGGGGGTGCTCACCATTTTCCATGCTCGCTCTCTACATTTTGACCAGTCTGCCCATTTAGTTTCCCATGAGTTCATCCTCAGAATTTGGACATCCCTTGTGCAATTCATGCACACACTGAACAACTACGTAGCTAGAGTCCTTTCCACCATGGTGAACCTCTGTAAATTGTTGAGTCATCCCCTTGCCTTACACGATTTTTGTTGGTTGTGGATTGAAAAGGCGGGTTTTCAAGACCATTGTTGAAGAAGCAGGTTGTTAGGCATGTGCGAAACTCTCTCCAGGTGAGAGAGTTTGTTGGGAAGTGATTTCTCTTGGAGGGATTTCAGTACCATCTACGGAGCTCTGAGAATTCCTAATCTGGCATGTTGTTGAATCCCTAGAAGGGAAGTAGAGTAGCCAATGGACTGTGGAACAGTGAAGGTGAATATTCCCAGGGTGGGATAGGCATGTGGGGAATGAGAGTCTGTGAGCAGTGGGCATAAGTATTCTCCTTGGAGAGAATCCTTCTAGTTTCACACTGTAGTTTCCCATAGCCTTATCCTAGGTCTAGGATTCCTTTACCCTGGGTGAATTTTAGTCCCATCTCGGGGGTGACCCACTGCTAAACATGATGAGCAATGGGGTTTAAGGATGGGAGGTTCATGGAAGGTCTTCATGCATTTGGAGATCATCTATTGAAATATAAGTACCAAATATCTGTTGATTGTATATTGTGTAACTGTGCATGTATTACAATTGATGAGTAATACATGGATATATCTTATATGTTGTATGTGTAGGCTTACAGTTATTTTTTCATTGATCTGTGTATGGTTAGAATATGTCGTCTGTATGCTTATGCTATCTGTATGTTTTAATGATTATTTCTGCATGAATAAGTGGCATGATTAGAATGTTGTATATGTTAATTTTTGTTAGATATGCATGCATATAAATCCGTAAATTGGTATCAGATCATAAAGGTTATTTGATGGCATGGCCTGGCCTATTGGTTATATCCGGGGATGTCACGAATTAGTATTAGAGCTAAGAGAGATGTCCAAGAAGTGGTGTTTCCTGGCCTGTTGGTGGTTGGGGACGTCACACTTAAGGAGAAGTTGAGAGTCTCATGGATGGTTGAGATATTTTCTCAAACCAATATCCTAATTTGATGGATCTTGAGAGATATTTCCTCCCTAAAATCCTTGAGAGATATTTTCTCCCTAGAAATGTCTAGGGATCATGACAAACACTCTATAACAGTAATGATAGTCAAACCACACCTACAAATAATTTTGATAGTGCGCCATATACCAAAGAGTGAAAAAATTGTGACAAGAAAGATAATCATATCTACAATGTGGGTGAAAAAACATTGTGTGTGCCTCATAAGAAAGAACTAATAATGCAACAAAGTTTAGTGGACCTCATATGTGTAAAATTTGAATCGTGAAAATGATGTGTGCCCTTATAAATCCCTCAAAAGAATACTAACATTGGATTGTAAAGTGAGGCAATGGGTAGCCTCCACACACTCAACATAAACTATTGATTGTTGATATGATGTGGTAAGACAATGTGTTGGTTGTCCAACATGCTCTACTCCTAGGTTTGTGGTGTTGCATTCATATATGAAAACAAGGCAGCTATCTTAATGAAATATGGTTCCTATAGTGAAATATTCACGGTGGGGATATCCCTATGTAAGGGGAAAAGAAGTTTCGAAAGCACCATAGAAAACCATTCTGTAGCAACCATGTGATAAAGAGGATGGTGAGTTCCTCCATGATGTAAGGTAGGGTTGGGAGGGAACCAGGTCATTGTCCATGTGAAGTTGTAGCCACTAGCATTCAAAATGGATAAGAAGAGTGAGACCATTTCATCCTAACTAGAAAGGGTTATGATAGTCAACATCCATAAGAAGTTGTGTAAACAAGCTATGATTTTGACCTTCCACTGTTATTTTCTTTTGATCATTTTTGTCCATAATTCAGTTATAGAGTGCTAGAATCACATATTATTTCAATTATTGAGATTGCATAATCTGGGTGCAATAGGTATTTTTGATCAAACTGAATCCAATTTTGCAAAATAAAAATGCAAATCCAATAATCAAAAATTGCATTTCCCAACAATTCTTCTATAACTGTATTTCAGTGAGATTGTCCAAAAATATCCAAATTGTAAAACGTTTAGACTCCTCCTCTCTCTATAATAGCCTATTTTTCCTCATCCTCTCTTTGTAACAACCTATTTTTCCACATGTAATCTAAAAGATCCTGATTTCCTCCTCTCTATAATAGCCTGTCTTCCTATGTGTAATCTAAAAAGATCTCGATTTCGTCCTCTCTATAATATCCCATTTTCCCACATGTAATCTAAAAGATCCCTATTTCTATGGCGTGTAGGAAAACATCTCTCCATATGGAGCCATAATTTAAGGAAGGATGTAATGGATATAGAAGAAAATGGATCGTGATGAATGAAAAATATAGTGGGCAACCAACCAATCTCCTAGAAAACGAACCACCAGTTCTAGTAAGCTTTTTAGAAAGAAAAAAGAATGAGAAAAGGTGAGAACATGATTTTTAACATAGATTCAATTGTATAGGGGAGTGTATTGTGGTGTTGGACGACATCGTGGGCTTGCATGACATTGTGAAGAGGACTGAGAGGTGTTAGATTCCCCAAAGGATATACAATATAACTAATACAAATCACCACCAAAAAGATGATTGCCCCATTAAAACATAGTGTGTAAAACTATTGTGCAAATAATTGGTTTGTTATCATTATTATCCAAAGAGGAATGCTAGAAATATATAACATCGCACCAATGCCCTTAGTTGAGCATGTAGAAATCTGGGCTATCCCATTTGCAAATGAAAATATGGTCATAATTGGTGATCAAACTAAATGGGAATCGAGTGCTCTTTTAAAAGTAATGAATGTGCATCTATAATAGATTTCCCCAAGACATTTGGCCATACAGTTAGGGCTATGTCACAAAAGAAGTAGACTCCCATCGAATGATTGATTAGACCACTCAATGTATGGTTTGAAAATGCCATGTTGAGCCACCAGGTGCATCGATCATGGAGTGTTAGATTGAAATATCGTGGAGTGTGATCAAGATGAAGCATAATTGTGTGGATAGGCATCCCCCTTATTAGAATCGATGGATTAATCAATATTTTAATCATAAATTCTAATCTTATGGTCAACAATTGAAGATGTTGGCCTATTCTTCTTCATCATATGTAATCAATGGATGATATTTTGATAAATTAACTTCCTCTCATTTATAAAGATGTGTGTTTATGTGTTTACTTTTTTACATTTACTTAATATGATTAAAAAATTACTTGCTCACCACCAGATGGCAATGTTATCTAATTAGAAATTTACTTAATATGATTAAAAAATTACTTTCTCACCACCAGATTGCCACATTAGGTGATTAACAATTGATTGTGCTAAACAAAAGTCGTTTGTCGAACTCCCATTTAGGTGAATGGTAGGTGTCAAGGCTGTGGAAAATTGACATTTAGGTTGTGGTATGTCGTTCGTTTGCTTCCTCTACCCATGATTCCGCACACCTTATTTTCGTTCTACTATGTAATGCACAAAATTCAGTTTGGACCAACAAAACGGAACCACAATAAGCCCGAGGAAGAGGAAGCATATGAAATACACAACAATACAGAGAACCATGGGAACGAGTTACTGGAAGGATGTGGGACAAGGGTGTAAAATCTCAGGCTCAAATGGCTTCCCAATCGAAACACTGAAAAGTCTTATATTTTACATAGTTCGTGCCCCTCGAGGTTCTCCAACATATTGGTGTATGGATGAATATTTGTTCGTCGAAAAGGTACTCAAATTTTTGCTCTGTTTAAGTTCTGTGAATTGTTTTTCCACTAAAAAGTATATGGATAAATGGTAAATAATAAATTGTAAATAGATACTAGTGTGTGTAAATATTCCAGTAATTTTTTAAGATAAATTGTATAACTATAAAATCTCTTCCTTTTTTCCGATGTTTAAACAACATGGAGTAAAAATGAATTTATAAAAAAAATTCTATGAATTGTTTTGAATTCACATAACCATATTGGTTAATATCACTTGAAGTTTTTGGAGTGGGAAATATTGAAGGTTTTAGGGTGAAAAATGTGGCAGGTGATATTATGGATGTGAAATGCAGGCTAAACACATTGTTGGTACACCAAATTCAAGTGGGTTTTAGAACACCATTGAGATTCAGAGTGCAAGTTGAGAACTCATGTCCAACATTTACGGCCATCAACATTCATGTCTGTTGTGGAAACTTCCAGCAAAGGTGATCAAATCCACACATTTTTAGAGTATTAGATTATGACGGCTGTGTTTTGTATGGTGGTCGACCTCTGTTTGTGATGCAGAGTATGTCCTTTACATATGCCCACGCCAAGTTCCCCATGGCGCTCTAGTATTCGTACCTACTGTGTGAATATCTTGCATGAATTTAAATGTTCATTTTGTGGTGTTAGCTAGAGAGAAGAACTTCAAATATTATTTTCCAAACTTTTGGAGTTGGTCTTGTTGATGTAGGATTGATGTTATGCTTCAATGAAAAAGGTTTAAAAAACCAAACTATATTTTCAACTGGGAAAAATGATATCATCTAATTCATATTATGAATTCCTATTTATATAAAAGATGTTTCCATTTGTGATATTATGATGAGAATCCAGTATTACCACAATTCATAACATGTCATGAGACTAACTCTAATCCAATACTCTACCTTAATTCATAACAGGCTGTTTAAACATACATATGGAGAGGAAAAAAAAATTGCTTCCAGATTTTGATATTTCATGAATATTTTGCCTATGCCAATTTTTTTTTTAACCTATAGCATATGTAAATTATTTACTCTTGATTCTAAGTGGCATAGTTTTTCTCAAGAAGAACAAAAAAATAATTTGGAGGTTTTCTATCAAGAGAAGATAAAAAAATGTAGGTTAAGATATAAGATTAGAGTGGGTTCAACAAAATACAGATACATAAGATTAGAGTGGGTTCAAAAACATATAGATACAAAAGGATATTTTTCCTACTTCAAAGGTGCCTAGGAAGTATTTTTGTATGTGAAAAATCCCCAATTATAGTTATTAAGGTTAGGTTTATTAGGATTAGGGTATACATTATATTAAAAATATAATGTATGGGGGAATTGGTGGATCATTCCAGCCATAATTCCATAGTTAGTAGTCAAACGCTTTATTTAAATTTCAATGTTTTTCAACATTATAATTTATACACATATATTTAGTACAATTATTAATATTTGCATGCAAATGGGAGCTTCATACTCTCCTTTAAAAAAGTGGAATAATATTTTTGTGTCTATTTTCTTATGTATAAGTCTAATAAGCATGAATAGTCATACTTTATGTATATTTTCTTATGTATCTATTTTTTTCTTAAGTTAGGTACATTTAGATATCATGTATGAATTGATTTATTATATGATATTCTCGTAGGCATTGGCACGAGTTTGGACTGCTAATGTGTCTCATAATTATAGATCCTTCATCATCTCTACAATATTTCTCCATCCTTTCTCATACAAACAAGTTTTTAATATACAAACCCTAACTAAAATAAACAGTTTTGTAACTAGAATAAACCCTAACTAGAATGAATAGTTATGTAACTAAAATAAACCCTAACTAGAATAAATAGCTCTATAACTAGAATAAATGGTGCCATTTTTATATCAACCACTGAAGTGATACCATGTAAAAGGTTGATAGTTTGGGGCCTCTAATTAATCAGATGATTGTAAAAGATTGTGTTGCCATCATTCAATTATGTGCAGTCTTAAATTATTTTTTATTACTCTCCTTCTTCTAACTGCAGGTTTGTAAATGACTTGTAACTTTCTCACTTTAATTCCTTGACACTTGGTATTATAACATATAATTAAGTTGATATGTGTTCCCCCTGTTGGAATCGATGGATTAATCAACCTTTTAATCACAAATTCTAATCTTATGGTCAACAATTGAAGATGTTGGCATATTCTTCATCATCGTCTCTAATAAATGGATGAGATTTTGACAAATTAACTTCCTCTCATTTATAAAGGCATATGTTTATGTGTTTAATTTTTTACATTTACTTAATATGATTAAAAAATTACTTGCTCACCACTAGATTGCCACGTTAGACAATTAGCAATTGCTTGTGCTAAACAATAGTCATATGTTAAGATCCCATTTATCTTAATGGCAGGTGTTGAGGCTATGAAAAATTGGCATTTAGATTGTGGTATGTCATCCATTCGCTTCCACTACCCATGATTTTGCATTCCACACACCTTACTTTCGTTCTATTGTGTAATGCACAAAATTCAGGTTAGACCAGGCAAATGGAACCACAACAAGCCCGAGGAAGAGGAAGCATATAAAATGCACAACAATAAAGACAACCACGAAAGCAGGTTACTGGAAGGATGTGGGCAAGGGCGTAAAATCTCGGGCTCAAATGGGTGCCCAAATAGAATAGTGAAAAGTCTTATATTTTACATAGGTTGTGCCCCTTGAGGTTCTCCAATAGATTGGCATATGGATGAATACTTTTTCATTGAGAAGGTACTCGAACTTTTGTTTTGTTTAAGTTCTATGAATAATTTTTCAGTACAAAGTATATGAATACATAGTAAATAATAAACTATATATAGATACTATATGTGTGTAAATATTCCAATAATTTTTTAAGATAATTGTATAACTATAAAATCTCTTCATTTTTTCTGATGTTTAAACAATATGGAGAAAAATTGACTTTATAAAAAAATTGCTATAAATTGTTCCCAATTCACATAACCATGGTGGTTAATATCACTTGAAGTTTTTGGAGTGGGAAATATTGAAGGTTTTAGGGTGAAAATGTGGTAGGTGATATTGTGGATGCGAAACGCAGGCCAAACAACTCATTGGTATGCCAAATTCAAGTGGTTTTTACCACAACACTGAGATTCAAAGTGCAAGTTGAGAACCCATGTCAAACATGAGCGACCATCAACATTCAGTTCCGTTGTGGAAACTTCCAACAAAGGCAACCCTATCCACATGTTTTCATAGTATTAGGTTATGACAAACGTGTTGTGTATGGTGGTCAACCTCTATCTGCGATGTCGATTTTGTCCTTTACATATGCCCATGCAAGTTCCCCATGGTGCTCTAGTATTCATACTTAATGTGCGAATAGATCGCATGCATTTAGATGTTAATTTTGCGGTGTTAGATAGAGAGAAGAACTTCGGATATTTTCTTACAAACTTTTGGAGTTGGTCTTGTTGATGTAGGATTGATTTTATGCTTCAACAAAAAAGGTTTAACAAACTGAACTATATTTTCAACCGGAAAAAATGATATCATCTAATTTATATTATGAATTCCTCTTTATACAGAAGATATTTGTATTTGTGATATTATGATGAGAATCGAGTATTTCCACAATTCATAACCCACCATGAGACTAATTGTAATCCAACTCTATACCTTAATTCATAACAGGTTATTTAAACATATACATGAAGAGGAAAAACAAAATTAATTTTCTTCCATATTTTGATATTTCATGAACATTTTTCCTTTGTCAAATTGTCTATTAACTTATAGCGTATGTAAATTGTTTACTCTTGATTATCAGTGGCATACTTTTGCTCAAGAAGAACAACAAAATAAATTGTAAGTTCATTATCAAGAGAATATAATTTTTTTTAGGTTAAGATGTAAGATTAGAGTGGGTTCAACAAAATATAGATACATAAGATTAGAGTGGATTAAAAAATATATAGATATGTAAGATTAGAGTGGATTCAAGAAAATACAGATACAAAAGGATACTTTTTCTATTTCAAAGGTGCCTAGGCATTCTTTTTTTATGTGCAAAATCCCCAATTACATTTATTAAGGTTAGGGTTATTAGGATTAGGTTATATATTATATTAAAAATATAATGTATGGGGGCACTGGTGGATCATTCCAGCCATAATTCCATAGTTAGTAGTCAAGCACTTTATTTTAATTTCAATGTCTTTTAGCATTATAATTGATATATGTGAGCATGCTCACATATAATATATGTGAGCCTGCTCACATATATTATATGTGAGCAGGCTCACATATAATATATGTGAGCATGCTCACATATAATATATGTGAGCAGGCTCACATATAATATATGTGAGCAG
>JASDQU010241235.1:59801-100936 GCA_032191745.1 Picea mariana
GGCTCACATATATTATATGTGAGCCTGCTCACATATATTATATGTGAGCCTGCTCACATATATTATATGTGAGCCATACATATATATTTAGTACAATTATTAATATTTGCATGCAAACAAAGGCTTCATACTCTCCTTTACACAAGTGGAATAAGATTTTTGTGTCTATTTTCTTATGTATAAGTCTAATAAGCATGAATAGTCATAATTTAAGTCTACTTTCTTATGTACTTATTTTTTTTCTTAAGTAAGTTAGGTACATTTAGATATCGTGTATGATTTTTTTATTATATGATATTCGTGTAGGCATTGGCACTAGGTTGGACTACTATGGTGTCTCATAATTATAGGTCTTCCATCGTCTCTACAATATTTCTCTGTCCTTTCTCATACAAACAAGTTTTTAATGTAGAAACCTTAACTAGAATAAATAGTTTTGTAACTAGAATGAATAGTTATGTAACTAAAATAAACCCTAAGTAGAATAAATAGCTCTATAACTGGAATAAATGGCACCACTTTTATATTAACTACTGAAGCGATACCATGTAGAAGGTTGATATTTTATGACCTCTAATTAATCAGATGATTGTAAAATATTGTGTCGCCATCATTCAGTTACGTACAGTCTTAAATTATTTTTTATTATTCTCCTTCTTCTAACTACAGGTTTGGAAATGACCTGTAACTTTCTCACTCTAATTCCTTGACACTTGGTATTATAATAGATAATTATACTAATGATGGAGACACACTATTAATTGGTACATGTGTGGAAATATCCATTCATGCATCAGAACCTAGTATCCATCGACTACTAGATTCACATGCAAATTTATGTTGGAAACCTTATCTACAGTTCACTGTTCACTGCAAATTTCTTTGCATATATCAAACATTTAACAATTTAAAATGGATAGATTGTTATACCCCAACTTAAGTTTCATTCCTTTCAGAGTCTTTTGTAAATAAAATAAAATTTAAGTGGATACATTGTCAGCAACGCAATAAGAATGATAAAATGTGTACAATGATATTGCATGTTTTATATATAACAGTTGGAAACGTCATACTTGGAATAGTTACCATGAGGGATTATATAAAAATATAATTGAAATCACCTATCGACATTCATCAACCACAGGTTATGTGTTTGCGCTAGTTCTACTAATGATGGAGACACACTGTTAATTGGTACATGTGTGGAAATAGACATTCATGCATAAGAACCTAGTATCCATCGACTACCAAATTCACATAAAAATTTATGTTGGAAACCTTCTCTATAGTTAACTAATTGATGCAAATTTATTTGCATAAATCAAACATTTAACAATTTAAAATGGACAGATTGTTATACCCCAACTTAAGTTTCATTCGTTTTGGAGTCTTTTGTAATTAAAAAATAATAATTAAGTGGATACATTGCCGACAATGTAGTAAGAATGATAAAAAGTGTACAATGATATTGCATGTGGTATATAGAACAGTTGGAAACATCATACTTGGAATAGTTACCATGAGGTATTATATAAAAATATAATTGAAATCGATCATCGACGTTCATCAGCCACAGGTTATGTGGTTGCATTAGTGTGTGTGTGTGTGTGTGTGTGTGTGTGTGTGTGTGTGTGTGTGTGTGTGTGGAGGGGGGGGCGAGAAACCTGTAGGTAGTAATATGTGAATCATCATTGTTGGAGACTATTTGATGGTCTATGATAAACGTTTGGACTGGATCACTATGTGTAGCATGATTGTTTGCAGATGTTGTGGTTAAAGTAGGATAATTAGTGTTAATATTTCCCTATAGACGCTTACATTGAGTGTGTAATGTGCTATTAGGTACTTATATATCTGGAGGTTGAGAGTAGTTATTGTTGGTTTAGAGATCTTTGCACACTTGAAAATGTGAGTCAAATTAAATGATGGATCTGAGAGTCATTGTGCCATGGATTTGCAACATTTTTGACATACTGGATAGGTAAAGGGTGAGGGATGCTTGTGTAATAAGGATGGTAGGGTGATCTAGAATAGAAAGATGATCACGGTGTAAAGGTCATGGAGCATGGTATAAGGTCAAGGTTTGAGGTGGAGGGCTAGTTTTGGACGTCTCTGAAGGAAAAGAATAAGGATATGGAGGAATAGAGGATGCGACTAGGGTATCATATTTGTTAGATAGGAGGGAGAGGAAATAATCAATGAAAGGTAGTTGGTAACTAGATGGAACCCTAGGTAGAGGGTGGTTGGTGTGATATGGATAGAATCCTTGCAAATGGGTCGGTAACTATGAATGGCATGAGTGGGTGGGGATTTGGTAATGTATTTATGAAAGATGATAATTGTACAGTTAAGTGAGTAGCATGCAATGAAGTGACAATCAAAAATAGGTTGACTTATGGTTGTATCAATGCAATCTTGGAGTTGGTATAAAAGATAAAGGATTTGATTAATCTAAGAGGAGGGTAAGGAATTTATATCGTAAGAAATGAATGGGTGGAGAAGTTCTTGGAGGGAGAATACATAGGAGCAAGTGTCCATGTAGATCTAGGTGGGAGAGAACACTCCAATGAACCAAATCTATAATTTTTTAAGTGAAAATTAATATTGATGGGTGAGGCATTGAGCCTAAGAAATGATGAAGAAAGAGGAGGCATGGACCAAGTCTTTTATACCAAATGATGTAATTTTGAACCTCTTAAGTAGTAAACCCTAACTAAGAGGTGAAGCACACCATCCTCAAGAACTAATAACCCAGAAACAATAATAACAAGAGTATAACTCATCTAACCTTTATATAACACCATAATGGGTCCACTCAAGATAAAATAAAGAATAAATAACTCTTGCACATAGCTCCAACCCTTGAAATATGTAATTACATTCTACACATCATTAATACATCAACAGAAAACTAACTAATAGCTGGAACTAAAAGAAGCATTGCCATGATTGAGTTGAATATTGTTGTTGCGGGAGTGTTGGGTAGTGTTATTCCTAGGTATAATGGTGGGGAATCCCCATAACTATATACGTCAAGCCCTCACTTCTCTTATTTGTCAAGGCTTCTTCTTGAATACTAAAACAATGGACCTACATATATTATGGATGATCATGTTTCACAACTCGCATTGTATTGGTCCTAAAGAATTAAAAGTATCTTATAAGACATATGAAACACAATCTAATGCATTCATGATTGCACTTATTCCGTAAGTGATTTAGGTGTTTTCCAATTTCCTTGTGACATTATAACATCCATTGTTATAAAATCTATCTTCATAAAGAACAACATTTTTATAAATATAAGCTTAGTTACTTATGAGCTTTGTTAGAATTACTCCATAAGTGATTGGGATTTTAGCGATTTTACTCATGAAACTATAATAGCCAACATTATAAAATCTATCTTGAAGGAACAAATCCTTCAAATATCTAATATTGATTGCTTCTGAGCTAAATTGGTAATTTATATTAACAACAATTGCTATAACTAGGCTAACAACACTCTTCAAACATACATAGTGTCTTCATGCTTCTTACTATTTGCACGTAGTGAGTTCAACATACAGATTTTTCTAATATCTAATGGAGAAATTCCCCAGATTTTCTTGCTGCTAGATATCTTGTAAAAGACACCTAAGATACTAAGAACTTTAAAAAACATAGACTAAAAAAAAGAGTGATGACTTGTGGCCTCTTCCAGGACTGTGGTTGTATGCTCAAGCTCTTGCTGTCAATTTCCATGTCTTCCGTCAATTGAATGGTGATGTCTTCGTCTTTTTGTTCACCTTGATATGACATACGTTAATTAGAGGCCATTAATTGAGTTTCTTTGTTCAAATTCTCCACCATATATTTTAATAAGTTACATTCTATATCAAGAATGACTAGTTGTTGTTTGACTTGCATCAGTGTGCTCATAATCTCTACAAATTTTTAAATACATTTCTACTCATATTCATGGAATTTGGTGATGAGAGTAAGAATGGAAGCTCTATTTCCTTGGACCATTTCTTCATGGGTTCTTAAGATCTTCCTTAGCTCTTACAATTCATGGTGTTCCATGGTGAATGAGTGTTCTTCTATCTGTAGAATAGAGTGTTGGACCTTTTCTAAATAGCAGAGCCACATATTTGGAACAAGATGTACCTATGGATATTTGGCACAATCTGGTTATTAAATCCCCATATTAACAAGAAAACAACATTCTACTCCACAACTTGAAAGTGAAGGGGGATAAATTGTGATACCTACTCCCCTTCTAGATAATTCAAAAATAGAATTAAACATCCTATAACCAAAGAAGAAGATTGCATTGAAAACAATCACCACCAATTTCTTGACTAAGTTTAACCAATAGAGAACACATTGGAGTAAAACAACTGTCAACTTGGAGGCCAAGATTAAATTCTTGGGATTGAAAAATAACAAAAAATGCCTCTATTTTGCAAGCGAGAATAGAGGCTTGAGACCCATATCAACTTCCCTCAAGAATTCAAAGTCAACACAGTAATGACCATATCTAGAGAGGAATATAGTGATGATTATATGCTCTTGTGCATCTAAAATCAACAAAAAACTTACAAGAAGAATGAAGATAGAACCAACCAACTTGAAACTTAGAGCTAGTGCCAAACAAAGTTCATAGGAGTAGGGTTGTCCACCTTCCTCTCATCTAACAAAGATGAATTTTTCCATTTCCCCACCTTTTTTATGATGATTTAGACCAAGATATCCATTACCTTCCATCCCCCCAGATGAGAGCATGTGTGAGGAAGCCTCGAGTCTCATCGTGTTAATTGATCTACCTTGTTGGATGGACTAGCATGTGAGGAACACATGGCTTAGTGTGCTTGTGGTAGTTCTCATTAAATTTGTTGGGTGTTTTTAAGGAATAGTTTGGATGGTTAATTGTCTACTAATCCAAATCTCCCCAATTTTTAAACATATTTCCTTATTAGCTAATATATCTGCTTGACCATTAGGGATCCTTAGCGCATGAAAATAAGATACCTTTTGAATTTTTTTAGCCCCACTTTCACTTGAGCCAATATAGATTCAAGGTGATAATATATTGGACTAATTTTCTTATGCATCAACTTGATAACAATTCTAGAATCTCCCAAGATAATTAAGTATTGAATTTTCTTTTCCACTGCCAACTTTAGCCCTTGAAGAAAAAAGTAATATTCTACTTGGTTATTGGATGAGATTCCTAACCCCTAGGCATATAGTTTCAATTTTTCCTTTGGGATCAGTAAGGATTACCCCCATTCCTACCACCCTTGTATTATGTTTTGATGCCCCGTCAAAATATAAAAAAAATATGAAGGTTGATATGACCTCCATTGTTGAAATTCAGATACATCCAATTGAAGATGCTTGTTTTCTCTAGAAGAAGGTTGAAAGTTCACTCTTTTAAAGGAAACAAGGTATATTTGGAAATGATGAATCCAAATTTGTTCATCCTCCTCCCAATATTGATTTTTTGGAAACTTCTTAAATTTGGAGTTGATGTATTGAGCTAGGAGTCCTTTAGCTTTGATCGCTACTTTGAGAGAGTTATCCAACTCATGTTTGAATAAATCCTTGTTGCACTCTAACCGTATTTTCCATTATATGTACTTAGGAAGAGCTAACCATAATATTTTAAGGAGGGATTTCTTTGTGGTTTCTTCTTTGTAGCTTTTAACCCTATGAATAAACATGTTATTTCAGCTATTTAACATTTCCATTCTATGACTTGCTTCCACAAAGCATCTTAGCATACATTGATGGTGTATTCACACTCTAGAAATAGGTGTTGAATTTTCTTTGAATGAGAAAGACACTATGCACATCTAGTAGGTCCCTAAATCCCTCATTTCAAAGACTAGTCAAGATTTTACTGTGCACCAATTTCCAACAAAAGATGTTTACCTTGGGTAGCCCATTTGAATGCCAACTTTGCTTCCAAAATATTGACCATTGGGGAGGTGGATGCAATTGAAGAAAAAAATGATATTCGCCTTTAAAATTATAGTTCATCAATCCCCACCCTCTGCAATCTAAGGTTGAGATGTTCTAGGGAACACATCGCATCAACTTCATAACAATGCTAGAATCTCCCAAGATGATTAAGTGTTGAATTTGATTTTCCACTACCAACTTTAGCCCTTGAAGAAAAGAGTAATATTCTACTTAGTTATTGGATGAGATTCCTAACCCCTAGGCATATAGTTTCAATTTTTCCTTTAGGATCATTAAGGATTCCCCCTATTCCTACCACCCTTGTATTTTGTTTTTATGCCCCGTCAAAATATAAAAAATATGAATGTTGATATAACCTCCATTGTTGAAATTCAGATACATCCAATCAAATATGCTTGTTTCCTATGAAAGAAGGTTGAAAGATCACCTTTTTAAAGGAATCAAGGTATATTTGGAAATGATGAATCCAAATTTGTTCATCCTCCTCACAATATTGATTTTTTGGAAACTTCTTACCTTTGGAGTTGATGTATTGAGCTAGGAGTCCTTTAGCTTTGATCACTACTTTGAGAGAGTTATCCAACTCATGTTTGAATAAATCCTTGTTGCGCTCTAACCGTATTTTCCATTATATGTACTAAGGGAGCGTTGACCATAATATTTTAAGGAGGGATTCCTTTGTGGTTTCTTCTTTGTATCTTTTAACCCTATGAATAAACATGTTATTTCGGCCATTTACCATTTCCATTCTATGACTTGTTTCTAAAAAGCATCTTAGCATACATTGATGGTGTATTCACACTCTAGAATAGGTGTTTAATTTTCTTTGAAAGAGAAAGACACCATGCACATCTAGTAGGTCCATAAATCCCTTATTTCAAAGACTAGTCAAAATTTTACTATGCACCAATTTCAAACAAAATATGTTTACCTTGGGTAGCCCATTTGAATGCCAACTTTGCTTCCAAAATATTGGCCATTGGGGAGGTGGATGCAATTGAAGAAAAAAATGATATTCTCCTTTAAAATTATAGTTCATTGATCCCCACCCTCTGCAATCTAAGGTTGAGATGTTCTAGGGAACACATCGCATCAACTTGATAACAATGATAGAATCTCCCAAGATGATTAAGTGTTGAATTTGATTTTCCACTACCAACTTTAGCCCTTGAAGAAAAGAGTAATATTCTACTTAGTTATTGGATGAGATTCCTAACCCCTAGGCATGTAGTTTCAATTTTTCTTTTGGGATCATTAAGGATTCCCCCTATTCCTACCACCTTTGTATTCTGTTTTTATGCCCCGTCAAAATATAAAAAATATGAATGTTGATATAACCTCCATTGTTGAAATTCAGATACATCCAATCGAAGATGCTTGCTTTCTATGAAAGAAGGTTGAAAGTTCACTTTTTTAATGGAATCGAGGTATATTTGGAAATGATGAATCCAAATTTGTTCATCCTCCTCAGAATATTGATTTTTTGGAAACTTCTTACCTTTGGAGTTGATGTATTGAGCTAGGAGTCCTTTAGCTTTGATCGCTACTTTGAGAGAGTTATCCAACTCATGTTTGAATAAATCCTTGTTGGTCTCTAACCGTATTTTCCATTATATGTACATAGGGAGAGCTGACCATCATATTTGAAGGAGGGATTTCTTTGTGGTTTCTTCTTTGTAGCTTTAACCCTTTGAATAAACATGTTATTTCCGCTATTTAACATTTCCATTCTATGACTTGTTTCCACAAAGCATCTTATCATACATTGATGGTGTATTCACACACTAGAAATAGGTTTTGAATTTTTTTTGAATGAGAAAGACACTGTGCACATCTAGTAGGTCCCTAAATCCCTCATTTCAAAGACTAGTCAAAATTTTACTGTGCACCAATTTTTAACAAAAGATGTTTACCTTGGGTAGCCGATTTGACTACCAACTTTTCTTCCAAAATATTGACCATTGGGGAGGTGGATGCAATTGAAGAAAAAAATGATATTCGCCTTTAAATCTATAGTCCATCGATCCCCATGCTCTGCAATCTAAGGTTGAGATGCTCTAGGGAACACATCACATCAACTTGATAACAATGATAGAATCTCCCAAGATGATTAAGTGTTGAATTTGATTTTCCAATACCAACTTTAGCCCTTGAAGAAAAGAGTAATATTCTACTTAGTTATTGGATGGGATTCCTAACCCCTAGGCATATAGTTTCAATTTTTCCTTTGGGATCATTAAGGAATCCCCCTATTCCTACCACCCTTGTATTCTGTTTTTATGCCCCGTCAAAATATAAAAAATATGAATGTTGATATAACCTCCATTCTTAAAATTCAGATACATCCAATCGAATATGCTTGTTTTCTATGAAAGAAGGTTGAAAGTTCACTTTCTTAAAGGAATCGATGTATATTTGGAAATGATGAATCCAAATTTCTTCATCCTCCTCACAATATTGATTTTTTGTAAACTTCTTACCTTTGGAGTTGATCTATTGAGCTAGGAATCCTTTAACTTTGATCGCTGCTTTGAGAGAGTTATCCAACTCATGTTGAATAAATCCTTGTTGCACTCTAACCGTATTTTCCATTATATATACTAAGGGAGAGCTGACCATAATATTTTAAGGAGGGATTTCTTTGTGGTTTCTTCTTTGTAGCTTTTAACCCTATGACTAAACATGTTATTTCCGCTATTTAACATTTTCATTCTATGACTTGTTTCCAAAAATCATCTTAGCATACATTGATGGTGTATTCACACTCTAGAAATAGGTGTTTAATTTTCTTTGAATGAGAAATACAACATGCACATCTAGTAGGTCCCTAAATCCCTCATTTCAAAGACTAGTCAAAATTTTACTGTGCACCAATTTCCAACAAAAGATGTTTACCTTGGGTAGCCCATTTGAATGCCAACTTTGCCCCTATTCCTACCACCCTTGTATTCTGTTTTTATGCCCCGTCAAAATATAAAAAATATGAATGTTGATATAACCTCCGTTGTAGAAATTCAGATACATCCAATCGAAGATGCTTGTTTTCTATGAAAGAAGGTTGAAAGTTCACATTTTTAAAGGAATCGAGGTATATTTGGAAATGATGAATCCAAATTTGTTCATCCTCCTCACAATATTGATTTTCTGGAAACTTCTTACCTTTGGAGTTGATGTATTGAGCTAGGAGTCCTTTAGCTTTGATCGCTACTTTGAGAGAGTTATCCAACTCATGTTTGAATAAATCCTTGTTGGTCCCTAACCGTATTTTCCATTATATGTACTTAGGGAGAGCTGACCATAATATTTTAAGGAGAGATTTCTTTGTGGTTTCTTCTTTGTAGCTTTTAACCCTATGAATAAACATGTTATTTCCACTATTTAACATTTACATTCTATGACTTGTTTCCACAAAGCATCTTAGCATACATTGATGGTGTATTCACACTCTAGAAATAGGTTTTGAATTTTCTTTGAATGAGAAAGACACTGTGCACATTTAGTAGGTCCCTAAATCCCTCATTTCAAAGACTATTCAAAATTTTACTGTGCACCAATTTCCTACAAAAGATGTTTACCTTGGGTAGCCCATTTGAATGCCAACTTTGCTTCCAAAATATTGACCATTGTGGAGGTGGATGCAATTTAAGAAAAAAATGATATTCTCCTTTAAAATTATAGTTCATCGATCCCCACCCTTTGCAATCTAAGGTTGAGATGTTCTAGGGAACACATCGCGTCAACTTGATAACAATGCTAGAATCTCCCAAGATGATTAAGCATTGAATTTGATTTTCTACTACCAACTTTAGCCCTTGAAGAAAAGAGTAATATTCTACATAGTTATTGAATGAGATTCCTAACCCCTAGGGATATAGTTACAATTTTTTCTTTGGGATCATTAAGGATTCCCCCTATTACTACCACCCTTGTATTATGTTTTTATGCCCCGTCAAAATATAAAAAACATGAATGTTGATATAACCTCCATTGTTGAAATTCGGATACATCCAATCGAAGATGCTTGTTTTCTATAAAAGAAGGTTGAAAGTTCACTTTTTTAAAGGAATCGAGGTATATTTGGAAATGATGAATCCAAATTTGTTCATCCTCCTCACAATATTGATTTTTTGGAAACTTCTTACCTTCGGAGTTGATGTATTGAGCTAGGAGTCCTTTAGCTTTGATCTCTACTTTGAGAGAGTTATCCAACTCATGTTTGAATAAATCCTTGTTGTGCTCTAACTGTATTTTCCATTATATGTGCTTAGGGAGAGCTGACCATAATATTTTAAGGAGGGATTTCTTTGTGGTTTCTTATTTGTAGCTTTTAACCCTATGAATAAACATGTTATTCCGCTATTTAACATTTCCATTGTATGACTTGTTTCCACAAAGCATCTTAGCATATATTGATGGTGTCTTCACACTCTAGAAATAGGTGTTGAATTTTCTTTGAATGAGAAAGACACTGTGCACATCTAATAGGTCCCTAAATCCCTCATTTCAAAGACTAGTCAAAATTTTACTGTGCACCAATTTCCAACAAAAGATGTTTACCTTGGGTAGCCCATTTGAATGCCAACTTTGCTTCCAAAATATTGACCATTGGGGAGGTGGATGCAATTGAAGAAAAAAATGATATTCTCCTTTAAAATTATAGTTCATCGATCCCCACCCGCTGCAATCTAAGGTTGAGATGTTCTAGGGAACACAAAGCATCAACTTGATAACAATGCTAGAATCTCCCAAGATGATTAAGTGTTGAATTTGATTTTCCACTACCAGCTTAGCCCTTGAAGAAAAGAGTAATATTCTACTTAGTTATTGGATGAGATTCCTAACCCCTAGGAATATAGTTTCAATTTTTCATTTGGGATCATTAAGGATTCCCCCTATGCCTACCACCCTTGTATTTTTTTTTAATGCCCCATCAAAATATAAAAAATACGAATGTTGATATAACCTCCATTGTTTAAATTCAGATACATCCAATCCAAGATGCTTGTTTTCTATGAAAGAAGGTTGAAAGTTCACTTTTTTAAAGGAATCGAGGTATATTTGGAAATGATGAATCCAAATTTGTTCATCCTCCTCACAATATTGATTTTCTGGAAACTGCTTACCTTTGGAGTTGATGTATTGAGCTAGGAGTCCTTTAGCTTTGATCGCTACTTTGAGAGAGTTATCCAACTCATGTTTGAATAAATTCGTGTTGCGCTCTAACCGTATTTTCCATTCGATTTGCTTAGGGAGAGATGACCATAATATTTTAAGGAGAGATTACTTTGTGGTTTCTTCTTTGTGTCTTTTAACCCTATGAATAAACATGTTATTGTCGATATTTAACATTTCGATTATATTGACTTATTTAACATGCTATCCATTGTATTTGTTTTTTCTACCCTGTCAAAATATAAAAAATATGAATGTTGATATAACCTCCATTGTTTAAATTCAGATACATCTAATCGAAGATGCTTGTTTTCTATGAAAGAAGGTTGAAAGTTCACTTTTTTAAAGCAATCGATGTATATTTGGAAATGATGAATCCAAATTTGTTCATCCTCCTCACAATATTGATTTTTTGGAAACTTCTTACCTTTGGAGTTGATCTATTAAGCTAGGAGTCCTTTAGCTTTGATCGCTACTTTGAGAGAGTTATCCAACTCATGTTTGAATAAATCCTTGTTGCGCTCTAACTGTATTTTTCATTATATGTACTTAGGGAGAGCTGACCATAATATTTTTAGGAAGGATTTCTTGATGGTTTCTTCTTTGTAGCTTTTAACCCTATGAATAAACATGTTATTTCCACTATTTAACATTTCCAATCTATGACATGTTTCCACAAAGCATGTTAGCATACTTTGATGGTGTATTCACACTCTAGAAATAGGTGTTGAATTTTCTTTGAATGAGAAAGACACTGTGCACATCTAGTAGGTCCCTAAATCCCTCATTTCAAATACTAGTCAAAATTTTACTGTGCACCAATTTCCAACAAAAGATGTTTACCTTGGGTAGCCCATTTGAACGCCAACTTTGCTTCCAAAATATTGACCATTGGGGAGGTGGATGCAATTGAAGAAAAAAATTATATTCTCCTTTAAAATTATAGTTCATCGATCCCCACCCTCTACAATCTAAGTTTGAGATGTTCTAGGGAACACATCGCATCAACTTCATAACAATGCTAGAATCTCCCAAGATGATTAAGTGTTGAATTTTATTTTCCACTACCAACTTTAGCCCTTGAAGAAAAGAGTAATATTCTACTTAGTTATTGGATGATATTCCTAAAGCTTAGGCATATAGTTTCAATTTTTCCTTTGGGATCATTAAGGATTCCCCCTATTCCTACCGCCCTTGTATTCTATTTTTATGCCCCATCAAAATATAGAAAATATGAATGTTGTTATAACCTCCATTGTTGAAATTCAGATACATCCAATTGAAGATGCTTGTTTTCTATGAAAGAAGGTTGAAAGTTCACTTTTTTAAAGGAATCGAGGTATATTTGGAAATGATGAATCCAAATTTGTTCATCCTCCTCACATTATTGCTTTTTTGGAAACTTCTTACCTTTGGAGTTGATCTATTGAGCTAGGAGTCCTTTAGCTTTGATCGCTACTTTGAGAGAGTTATCCAACTCATGTTTGAATAAATCCTTGTTGCGCTCTAACCGTATTTTCCATTATATGTACTTAGGGAGAGCTGACCATAATATTTTAAGGAGGGATTTCTTTGTGGTTTCTTCTTTTTATCGTTTAACCCTATGAATAAACATGTTATTTCCGCTATTTAACATTTCCATTTTATGACTTGTTTCCAAAAAGCATCTTAGCATACATTGATGGTGTATTCACACTCTATAAATAGGTGTTGAATTTTCTTTGAATGAGAAAGACACTGTGCACATCTAGTAGGTCCCTAAATCCCTCATTTCAAAGACTAGTCAAAATTTTACTGTGCACCAATTTCCAACAAAAGTTGTTTACCTTGGGTAGCCCATTTGAACGCCAAATTTGCTTCCAAAATATTGACCATTGGGGAGGTGGATGCAATTGAAGAAAAAAATGATATTCTCCTTTAAAATTATAGTTCATCGATCCCCACCCTCTGCAATCTAAGGTTGAGATGTTCTAGGGAACACATCACATCAAATTGATAGCAATGCTAGAATGTCCCAAGATGATTAAGTGTTGAATTTGATTTTCCACTACCAACTTTAGCCCTTGAAGAAAAGAGTAATATTCTACTTAGTTATTGGATGATATTCCTAACCCCTAGGCATATTGTTTCAATTTCTCCTTTGGGATCATTAAGGATTCCCCCTATTCCTAACACCCTTGTATTCTATTTTTATGCCCCGTCAAAATATAAAAAATATGAATGCTGATATAACCTCCATTGTTGAAATTCAGATACATCTAATCGAAGACACTTGATTTCTATGAAAGAAGGTTGAAAGTTCACTTTTTTAAAGGAATTGAGGTATATTTGGAAATGATGAATCCAAATTTGTTCATCCTCCTCACAATATTTTTTTTTTGGAAACTTCTTACCTTTGGAGTTGATGTATTAAGCTAGGAGTCCTTTAGCTTTGATCACTACTTTGAGAGAGTTATCCAACTCATGTTTGAATAAATCCTTGTTGCGCTCTAACCATATTTTCATTATATGTACTTAGGGAGAGCTGACCATAATATTTTAAGGAGGGATTTCTTTGTGGTTTCTTCTTTGTATTGTTTAACCCTATGAATAAACATGTTATTTCCACTATTTAACATTTCCATTCTATGACTTGTTTCCACAAAGAATCTTAGCATACATTGATGGTGTTTTCACACTCTAGAAATAGGTTTTGAATTTTCTTTGAATGAGAAAGACACTGTGCACATATAGTAGGTCCCTAAATCCCTCATTTCAAAGACTAGTCAAAATTTTATTGTTCACCAATTTCCAACAAAAGATGTTTACCTTGGGTAGCCCATTTGAATGCCAATTTTGCTTCCAAAATATTGACCATTGGGGAGGTGGATGCAATTGAAGAAAAAAATGATATTCTCCTTTAAAATTATAGTTCATAAATCCCCACCCTCTACAATCTAAGGTTGAGATGTTCTAGGGAACACATCGCATCAACTTCATAACAATGCTAGAATCTCCCAAGATGATTAAGTGTTGAATTTGATTTTCCACTACCAACTTTAGCCCTTGAAGAAAAGAGTAATATTCTACTTAGTTATTGGATGATATTCCTAACCCTTAGGCATATAGTTTCATTTTTTCCTTCGGGATCATTAAGGATTCCCCCTATTCCTACCGCCCTTGTATTCTGTTTTTATGCCCCGTCAAAATATAAAAAATATGAATGTTGATATAACCTCCATTGTTGAAATTCAGATACATCCAATCGAAGATGCTTGTTTTCTATGAAAGAAGGTTGAAAGTTCACTTTTTTAAAGGAATCGAGGTATATTTGGAAATGATGAATCCAAATTTGTTCATCCTCCTCACAATATTTCTTTTTTGGAAACTTCTTACCTTTGGAGTTGATGTATTGAGCTAGGAGTCCTTTAGCTTTGATCGCTACTTTGAGAGAGTTATCCAACTCATGTTTGAATAAATCCTTGTTGCACTCTAACCGTATTTTCCATTATATGTACTTAGGGAGAGTTGACCATAATATTTTAAGGAGGGATTTATTTGTGGCTTCTTCTTTGTATCGTTTAACCTTATGAATAAACATGTTATTTCCACTATTTAACATTTCCATTCTATGACTTGTTTCCAAAAAGAATCTTAGCATAAATTGATGGTGTATTCACACTCTAGAAATAGGTGTTGAATTTTCTTTGAATGAGAAAGACACTGTGCACAACTAGTAGGTCCATAAATCCCTCATTTCAAAGACTAGTCAAAATTTTACTGTGCACCAATTTCCAACAAAAGTTGTTTACCTTGGGTAGCCCATTTGAACGCCAACTTTGCTTCCAAAATATTGGCCATTGGGGAGGTCGATGCAATTGAAGAAAAAAATTATATTCTCCTTTAAAATTATAGTTCATCGATCCCCACCCTCTGCAATCTAAGGTTGAGATGTTCTAGGGAACACATCACATCAAATTGATAACAATGCTAGAATGTCCCAAGATGATTAAGTGTTGAATTTGATTTTCCACTACCAACTTTATCCCTTGAAGAAAAGAGTAATATTATACTTAGTTATTGGATGATATTCCTAACCCCTAGGCATATTGTTTCAATTTTTCCTTTGGGATCATGAAGGATTTCCCCTATTCCTACCACCCTTGTATTATGTTTTTATGCCTCATCAAAATCTAAAAATATGAATGTTGATGTAACCTCCATTGTTGAAATTCAGATACATCTAATCGAAGACACTTGTTTTCTATGAAAGAAGGTTGAAAGTTCACTTTTTCAAAGGAATCGAGGTATATTTGGAAATGATGAATCCAAATTTGTTCATCCTCCTCACAATATTGTTTTTTTGGAAACTTCTTACCTTTGGAGTTCATGTATTAAGCTAGGAGTCCTTTAGCTTTGATCGCTACTTTGAGAGAGTTATCCAACTCATGTTTGAATAAATTCTTGTTGCGCTCTAACCTTATTTTCCATTATATGTACTTAGGGAGAGCTGACCATAATATTTTAAGGAGGGATTTGTTTGTGGTTTCTTCTTTGTATCGTTTAACCCTATGAATAAACATGTTGTTTCCACTATTTAACATTTCCATTCTATGACTTGTTTCCACAAAGAATCTTAGCATACATTGATGGTGTTTTCACACTCTAGAAATAGGTTTTGAATTTTCTTTGAATGAGAAAGACATTGTGCACATCTAGTAGGTCCCTAAATCCCTCATTTCAAAGACTAATCAAAATTTTATTGTGCACCAATTTCCAACAAAAGATGTTTACCTTGGGTAGCCCATTTGAATGCCAACTTTGCTTCCAAAATATTGACCATTGGGGAGGTGGATGCAATTGAAGAAAAAAATTATATTCTTATTTAAATTATAGTTCATCGATCCCCACCCTCTGCAATCTAAGGTTGAGATGTTCTAGGGAACACATCGCATCAACTTGATAACAATGATAGAATCTCCCAAGATGATTAAGTGTTGAATTTGATTTTCCACTACCAACTTTAGCCCTTGAAGAAAAGAGTAATATTCTACTTAGTTATTGGATGAKATTCCTAACCCYTAGGCATRTARTTTYAWTTTTTCYTTYGGGATCATTAAGRATTCCCCCTAKTCCTACCRCCYTTGTATTCTGTTTTTATGCCCCGTCAAAATATAAAGAAATATGAATGTTGATATAACCTCCATTGTTGAAATTCAGATACATCCAATCGAAGATGCTTGTTTTCTATGAAAGAAGGTTGAAAGTTCACTTTTTTAAAGGAATCGAGGTATATTTGGAAATGATGAATCCAAATTTGTTCATCCTCCTCACAATATTTCTTTTTTGGAAACTTCTTACCTTTGGAGTTGATGTATTGAGCTACGAGTCCTTTAGCTTTGATCGYTACTTTGAGAGAGTTATCCAACTCATGTTTGAATAAATCCTTGTTGCGCTCTAATCGTATTTTCCATTATATGTACTTAGGGAGATCTGACCATAATATTTTAAGGAGGGATTTCTTTGTGGTTTCTTCTTTGTATCGTTTAACTCTATGAATAAACATGTTATTTCCGCTATTTAACATTTCCATTCTATGACTTGTTTCCAAAAAGCATCTTAGCATACATTGATGGTGTATTCACACTCTAGAAATAGGTGTTGAATTTTCTTTGAATGAGAAAGACACTGTGCACATCTAGTAGGTCCATAAATCCCGCATTTCAAAGACTAGTCAAAATTTTACCGTGCACCAATTTCCAACAAAAGTTGTTTACCTTGGGTAGCCCATTTGAACGCCAACTTTGCTTCCAAAATATTGACCATTGGGGAGGTGGATGCAATTGAAGAAAAAAATGATATTCTCCTTTAAAATTATAGTTCATCGATCCCCACCCTCTGCAATCTAAGGTTGAGATGTTCTAGGGAACACATCGCATCAACTTGATAACAATGCTAGAATGTCCCAAGATGATTAAGTGTTGAATTTGATTTTCCACTACCAACTTTAGCCCTTGAAGAAAAGAGTAATATTCTACTTAGTTATTGGATGATATTCCCAACCCCTAGGCATATTGTTTCAATTTTTCCTTTGGGATCATTAAGGATTCCCCCTATTCCTACCACCCTTGTATTATGTTTTTATGCCACATCAAAATATAAAAAATATGAATGTTGATATAACCTCCATTGTTGAAATTCAGATACATCTAATCGAAGATGCTTGTTTTCTATGAAAGAAGGTTGAAAGTTCACTTTTTTAAAGGAATAGAGGTATATTTGGAAATGATGAATCCAAATTTGTTCATCCTCCTCACAATATTTCTTTTTTGGAAACTTCTTACCTTTGGAGTTGATGTATTAAGCTAGGAGTCCTTTAGCTTTGATCACTACTTTGAGGGAGTTATCCAACTCATGTTTGAATAAATCCTTGTTGCGCTCTAACCGTATTTTCCATTATATGTACTTAGGGAGAGCTGACCATAATATTCTAAGGAGGGATTTCTTTGTGGTTTCTTCTTTGTATCATTTAACCCTATGAATAAACATGTTATCTCCACTATTTAACATTTCCATTCTATGACTTGTTTCCACAAAGAATCTTAGCATACATTGATGGTGTTTTCACACTCTAGAAATAGGTTTTGAATTTTCTTTGAATGAGAAAGACACTGTGCACATCTAGTAGGTCCCTAAATCCCTCATTTCAAAGACTAGTCAAAATTTTATTGTGCACCAATTTCCAACAAAAGATGTTTACCTTGGGTAGCCCATTTGAATGCCAACTTTGCTTCCAAAATATTGACCATTGGGGAGGTGGATGCAATTGAAGAAAAAAATGATATTCTCCTTTAAAATTATATTTCATCGATCCCCACCTTCTGCAATCTAAGGTTGAGATGTTCTAGGGAACACATCGCATCAACTTCATAAAAATGCTAGAATCTCCCAAGATGATTAAGTGTTGAATTTGATTTTCCACTACCAACTTTAGCCCTTGAAGAAAGGAGTAATATTCTACTTAGTTATTAGATGATATTCCTAACCCCTAGGCATATAGTTTCCATTTTTCCTTTGGGATCATTAAGGATTACCCCTATTCCTACCACCGTTGTATTCTGTTTTTATGCCCCGTCAAAATATAAAAAATATGAATGTTGATATAACCTCCATTGTTGAAATTCAGATACATCCAATCGAAGATTCTTGTTTTCTATGAAAGAAGGTTTAAAGTTCACTTTTTTAATGGAATCGAGGTATATTTGGAAATGATGAATCCAAATTTGTTCATCCTCCTCACAATATTGATTTTCTAGAAACTTCTTACCTTTGGAGTTGATGTATTGAGCTAGGAGTCCTTTAGCTTTGATCGCCACTTTGAGAGAGTTATCCAACTCATGTTTGAATAAATCATTGTTTCACTCTAACCATATTTTCCATTATATGTACATAGGGAAAGCTGACCATAATATATTAAGGAGGGATTTCTTTGTGGTTTCTTCTTTGTAGCTTTTAACCCTATGAATAAACATGTTATTTCCGCTATTTAACATTTCCATTCTATGAATTGTTTCCACAAAGCATCTTAGCATACAGTGATGGTGTCTTCACACTCTAGAAATAGGTGTTGAATTGTCTTTGAATGAGAAATACACAGTGCACATCTAGGAGGTCCCTAAACCCCTCATTTCAAAGACTAGTCAAAATTTTACTATGCACCAATTTCCAACAAAAGATGTTTACCTTGGGTAGCACATTTCAATGCCAACTTTGCTTCCAAAATATTGACCATTGGGGAGGTGGATTCAATTGAAGAAAAAAATGATATTCTCCTTTAAAATTATAGTTCTTCGATCCCCACCGTCTGCAATCTAAGGTTGAGATGTTCTAGGGAACACATCTTTTTAGAGCATAAAAGAAAGATTGAAATTATGAAATGAGATGTGCAGGGAGTCTCCAATATACCAATTCATCTAGAAACATGATCTTTTTTACCCTTTAGATATATCATATAATGTTTTTTTTTATTTTTACCATCTATCGAATTCTTCAAGGGCATCATCTCTACTTGTTTTTCAAGCAGTTGGTTTCCCATACCACTATCCACCCATATTTGAATTGATTTTCCATTGCCTGAAATTTATGTTAATTTATCTTGTATTATTGGGGTCAATGCTTTGATTATTTTTAGAATTGATGAGACTTTTTTGTCTTCAATATATCCATAAATTCATTGTATCCTTTCACCAAAGAAATACTTTTTATGAAAAACACTCTTCCACCAATCATATTTTCTTGTTAACAACCTCCATACAATGTTTTCTTCCAAATCCGAATACATAATAGAAGGGTCCATTATCCCCAATCCTCCATGCTCTTGAGTTTCTCTAACAATATTATAGTTTACCAAGTGCAATTTCTTGGTAGTTGTTTTCCCCCCTTGCCAAAGAAATTTCCTTAATTCACGAGTCACCTAATGCATTACCCCCTTTGGAGCTAACATTGTTGAACATTGGAATATGGGTAGGGCTGATAATAATGACTATATTATGATCATTCTTCCAACTATATTTATCCCCTAGTGATCCCCAATGTTGAAATTTCATTCTTATCTTCTCCAATACACTTTTCCAAGAGAGCATTGTTGGGTTAGTCAAGCAGATTAGCATTCCTAAATATTTGAAGGAATACCAAGTTTCTTGATGAGGAAACAATAGTGTTTGGAGATAGCTCGAAGCGTATGTTGGTTCATGTTCCAACCATAACTTTTTCTTTTGATGATATTTATTTTTCCTCTCAAAGAATATATGAACATATCAAGTGTCCTTTTAAATATTCTTGCAATTATGGTGGATGTTTCCCCCCATTATAAGAGTATATCATATGCAAATTGTGAAAGATTAATACTCTTCATTCCTCTTACGATTTTAATTCCATACAAATTACATGATATTCTTTCAACATCCAATTTTTGACTCAAGGACTCATCCATTATGATATATAGCAATGGGGATAAAGGGAATCCATGTTTGAGACCTCTTCTCTCTTTAAAAAAAATTGTTGGCCTGCCATTAACTAAAGGTGTTATCCAAGAAGTGCAAATACATGATGACACCCAATCGATAAAAGACGAGCATAAACCAAATTTATAGATAACATCAAAAATAAAGGAATGTATGACTTGATCAAAAGTGTTTTCCATATCTAATTTTATGATCATACATTTATCCTTGTTGGCTTGGTTCGTGTCTATGGCTTCTTAAACTAAGATTATGTTGTCCACAATCTGTCAATTTTCCATAAACCCTCCTTGATTCTTAGATATTACTTTATGAAGGATTTTTTTCTGCCTATTTGCTATGATTTTTGACAAAATCTTGTAAGATGCATTGCAAAGGGAAATGGGTAAGTATCTAAAAAAATAAGTGGGGTTATCATCCTTTGGAATTAAGGATAGCAAGTTTGAGTTAGTGTTACCTCTCATTTTACAGACTTTTGAACATATTGTAACATCTCGTTGAGTTCTATTTTAATGATATTCCAACAAGCTCAATAAAAATGGATAGTGAATCCATCTAGCCCAGAGGATTTATCAGGTTCCAATATCCAAACCACATTGATAATTTCATCTTCAACTATTTCCTTTGTTAGCTCAAAATTATCATCCTTTGTTATGAGAGATGGTATGTTTTCTAACATGGGTGTTTTTTTCTTTGGATTTGTCCCTACATTTTCAGAATACAATTATTCAAAATATTCTTTGGTTTTCTCCTTTATGTCTTTAAAAATTATCAATATTGTGACATCATCCCTTTTTATTTCTTTAACATTGTTCCTTTGTAGTATTTCCCTTGTTTGCTTATGAAAATATGAAGTATTTATGTCCCCTAAATTTAACTAGAGGTTGTGTGACTTCAGTGTCCATGTTTCCTCCACTTGCCTAATAATTTTCTAATACTTTTAGGAGACCATAGTTTCTTCCATTAGAAGTTCCTTTGCTATATGATCCTTTTCCATTTTGTCTTGCAATGCATTCATTTGATCATTTTGTTATTTTTCTTGATTTGGGGAGAGAAAATTATTTTTGGACTATTCCTTTATTGTTTCTTTAACTATTTTTAATTTTTGTTACCATTTATAAATAGGGGACCCTACTATCCATTTATTCCATTAACGAGAGATTATATACAATTTTTTTTTTCAACCATATTGGATTAAATCTAAAAGGGTTTGGTCCATAATTCAAAATTTCTTCTACCTGCAAAACTATAGGTTGATGATATGAAGTTGCCCAAGGAAAAATACTAGATGTGATGGGATGTTTAGTTAAAATCAAATCACTTTGAATAAGAAAATGGTCCAAGCAAGATGTTATATGCCCTGAGCTTGTCCTTTGTTTGGACCAGGTGAACATGGCTATCATCAATGTAATATCAACCATATACTGGGTGGAGATTAAATCCTCCATATTCTCTCTAAAAGGATCCCTAATAATGCTTCCACCTCTTTTTTCTCTATGATTTAGTGTGACATTGAAATTTACAGTGACTATGTCGTCTTGGGAGAATTCAAAATCATTAAGATTGATAAGAGACTCCCAACGTTCCTATTTTTCTTTGTTAATGAGTGATATTGTTTAATATGTAATGTTTTTCTTGATAGAAGAATTCAAGATGGAATACAAATCTATTCCATATGGTGCATAATCCTCAAGATTCACCTCTAGAGCTAATTGTTATTGCTTCACTGGTTTTCCATTGTGATTTATACATTGGTATTTATTTATTTTCCTCTAATTTTGTCTCTTGGATGAGGAGGATATAGGTTTTTTCTTGATTAATGAGATCTCTTACAAAATCTTCTTTTGTCCTACCACACATAGCCCTACAGTTCCAGGAGACAATTTCCGTTACTTTCCTATTTTTTCCCCTTCCCCCTTTGGGGTGGATGTGAAGCTCTAGGTTTCCTTAAGATTCTCAATCTAGTTCCAAATGATTTCTCTATAAATGACTGCATTTTGAGTTCTTTTTCTTTGTTTGCAGTTTCTTCTCACCTTTCCTTAGCTGGATTAGCTTGTCCTCAAAACATATTTATTATTTTTTTCCTCTTCAACTTGTTGATGTTCCTTCTTTCATGTTATCATTCCTGAAGAGTATTGGGATTGATCCAATATTTGATATATTTCTTCAATATTCTCTAAGCGTACTCCCACTTCATTAGGAGATAATCATATTTCTTCCATTGTAGGAATTTGAGGAGTTGGGTGTAACATTCCCGTTTTTAATCCCCGATTAGTGATGTATAATGTAAATATGATGTATGGTTGCGGGAATAACGATATAATATGTAAGAATTGTATATTGAAATAATAAAATAAAATGTATCTCCATTTGCAAAAGGACATGGGCTGAGTCATGGGGGCTAAGTTTTCACAAGAGAGGGGTTCCAAGGGGGAATTATACATGTCTATTAATCACAGTCCACTTTTCTAAAATTATTTTGTACGAACCTTCTATTTTCCTTTTGAGTGTTTCAAAGACCTAAACATTGAATACGTGTAAGACAGTTGGTGTGAAAAGTCACCTCGCATAGTTATTGAGATCTTAGGGCTAAGTACAATCAGCATGCATGCGTAAAAGAAAATTTGAATGGGTATTTTAGGAAATTTTTACAAGCAATGTTTGGGGAAACAAAATTGTTTCAAGTGATGGATCTTGAAGACAACCATAGTAGGTTTTGTGGGAATCTTATTGGAACTCTAATTGCATGAAGAAGCAGGTTGTTAGGCCTATAGAGTGAGATTTTTTTGTAAGAGCCAGTGAGCTTGATGGTGTGATATTTTTCTATTGCAATTGGCATCCTTGGAGTCCCAACAAGAGATATTTCAAAGACAAACTATGTTGGAGCCCTGGAGGGAAGTGGGATAGCCTAAGGGGCTGTGTGGAAGAGAAGGAGATCCCATTCCTTGGGTTGTGTAGATTGAGGGGAAATACAGTTGGTGGATTGGGAAGGATATAGGAAATTAGCTTATTGTGGGTTATTTTGGATTGTGAGTGGACAGTATACACCCTTAGGAAACACTCTCTCTTGTGGATTCATATCCCCAACTCGGGGATGATTTGCTGCTGAGAATTGAAGCAACAAGTCTATGGTTGGTTGGAATGTCCATCCTCTACAACTAGTTACAAATTTCCTTAAAAAGACAAGTGTGTTTATCTATGTTCACTATTGTTATTCATGGGTTCTAATTGTTATGCACATTACTCTGTTTTCTGAGCTTTTAAATGCTATTGTGTGCACATAAATGGAATTGCATTCATGTTTTAAATATTTCATGATAGTTGCATACGTTTTTATCTTATTGCATGCATTTAGTTCAATGGGTATTAGTTCAAATTGTTGGGTTAGTAGTAGGTGTGCTACATTAGGTATGTTGAGGCTTTTTGTTACTCTATTGAGGTTAGTCTTGTTTCTTCCATAATAGGGATTGAGGGGATTCTATGGGATGCTACCAAAACTTATGAATATGTCAAGGGATCGATCCAATGAAGTAATTCATACCTATTTGATGTGGCTCTAGACCCTTTTCTCATGAGATCTGCCACTTTAAATTTGAGGTTTTAAAATGGAACTTCTAAGGAATATAATAAAATAATAGTTAAAATAATAAAATAAGAGTTATAAATTTTTCCAGGGAAATTTGAGGTCTAAAATGGGCCTCCTAAGGAACATAATAAAATAAGAGTTATGAACTTTCAAATAGAAAGGAAGAAACCTACTTTTTTTAATCGTATTTTCGACTTGTCTCCTTATATATTTACTCAAATTTCAAGTGTAGGCACTCATTGGATGGAGAATTAAATTATGCATCCAATGAGTGCCCACTTTGCATACCTTTTATAGACCCACAATGAGATAAACTAGAAATACATGAAAAAAAAATCGTGAAAGAGTGCATACACTTGAAATTTGAGTAAACCTATAAGACATAAGTAAAAAATGTGATTAAAAAAGTAGTTTTCTTCATTTCCCTCCAAAAATATTTACCTTTATGGTTAACATCATCATCTTGAATCCTATTGGTTCTTTTAAAGTTGATTTTGATAGTACATTTTTTGTTTTGCAACCCATTTTTTACCTCAAGAATCCCCTAATGTATTGGCTTGATCATGGGGGTTTCAATGATTTGAAGGGTCTGCACTTTCTTTGGGTGTAATCAATTGTGCAAATTGTTCAATGGTATTCTTTATTTTTGTTGTTTTTCATTTCTCTTTCTTTTCCTATCCAAGAGACTAGTATGTTGATTATTTTTGTAGTCCTTTGCAAAATGGACATATTCTTGACATATTTCACACTTGAAAGGAAGTTTCTCATAGTCCAGAGTTTGTAAATGACTCAAATTATCCATTGTACGAATAATTTCCTCTGAAAACCTCTTTTCTAGTCATCAACTTCGACACATACTATAGCACAATAAAACATATGGTATTTTGGTTCAGATATGTCTATATAATGACCAACATAATTTCCAATACTTCTCATGTTGTCTTCATTCTAGTAAGGAAATAGAAGTTGTGGTAAACGAACCCAGACAAGAACAGTTGTAGGGATGTATTACTCTGATTTGAAATCAAGAATCCAATGGTTCAAGCACATACCCCTGGATCTAAAGAAGTATGGCTCACTCCTAAATATTAGATCTATGTCTTCTTTGTTTTTGAGCAAAAAGGCATAAAACCCTTGCTCACAAAAATAATAGTTCATCTTACCCTTGATTAAAACTTGCCAATTTTTCTGAATCCAAATTACAATAGCTCTTGTCCAAATTCTAGTGAACTAGTCTATTAAACCCTAATTTCCCAATGCTAAAGCCTACACATACATCATATACGATATTTCTAGGTATTACTCATCAATAATAACACATGTACAGTTACACAATATACAATAAACAGAGATTTGGTACTTTCATTTCAATAGATGACCACCAACTACGTCCAGACCTTCCAAGAACCTCCCATCCTTAGACCATGCTTCTCATCATGCCCAGCAGTGGGTCACCCCCAAGCTGGGACTAAAATCCACCCAAGGAAAAGGAATCCTAGACCTAGGTTGAGGCTACGAGAAACTACATTGTGCAACTAGAAGGATTCTCTCCAAGGAGCCTACTTATGCCCACTGCTCACAGACTCTCATTCCCCACATGCTTGTCCCACCCTGGGAATATGCACCTTCATTGTTCCACAATCCATCGACTGCTCCACTTCACTTCCAGGGCTTCAACAACAGGTCGGATTAGGAATTATCAGAGCTCTGTAGATGGTACTATACTCCCTCCAAGAGAAATGACTTCCCAACAAACTCTCTCACCTGGAGAGAGTTGCTCACATTCCTAACAACCTTCTTCTTCAACTACAGGTTTGACAACCCACCTCTTCAATCCACAACCACCAAAAATAGGGTAAGTCAAGGGGATGACTCAACAACTTACAGAGGTTCACCACGGCAAAAAATACTTTTGTTGCGTACTTGTTCAGTGTGTGCGTGAACTTCACAAGGGACGGACAACATGCTGAGGATGAACTCGTGGGAAACTAAATGGCCAAAATGTTAGAATGTAGAGAGTGAGCAAGGAAAATGGTGAGCATCCCCGCTCCTCAGGAAGGTGCCCGAATGGTTAGTGAACCCCCAACAAAGGTGAAACTTCCCATATAAATTTTCATGCATCCTGGGTGACACTTGGCTCTCCAGGAGCACGCTCCTCTCCACTTGGATTTTTTTCCTCTCCTCAAGGAACTTAGGATAACTGGGTTTATTTTCCCAACTTTAGTACTTTTTAGGAATACATTATAATATTCCCTTGGGTTAAGCCCTCAATACTAGCCCCTCTTTCCTAGCCTCTCAGCTCCATTCCTTTCCCTACCCAGTGGATCTTAGTCCCCCATAACTCTTTCTTCGTGGTCGATCTACATGCAACAATGTATGTTTATTAATAATCTGCATAATTTCATATACAAAAATTAGGCCCACTGACCTTAGCATCTAGGCTCTTCGAACTATTAAACACATAATCCTACCAACTTATAATTACTTGGCTCACCAACCTACAAACATCATTACATTTCACAGGGGCTCGGCCTTGGGGTATTACAATCTCCTCCCCTTATTTTTGCACTGTCCTCAATGCAACTTATTTACATAATATCAGCAAGATTTTCAAAATATTCAAAAAGATGTGGGTATTCTTCCCGCATAGCATCTTCATGCTCCCATGTTGCGTCCTCAGGACCGTACCAGGTCCATTGAACCTTTACAAGCCCTATGACTCGATTCTGGAGTTGCTTGCTTTTTCGGTTCAGTATATGCACCAAATTCACCTGAAAAGTTCTTTTCTGCTCCACCTAAATCACATTCCAATCAATAACGTGATTAGCATCATGTACATATTTCTTAAGCAATGACACATGAAATACATTATGTATATACATGCATGTAGGCAATGCAAGCATATAAGCTAATGGACCAATCCTGTCTAGGATTTCAAACGGCCCACAATATTTGGCTTCCAAACTTGAACAAATTCTCAACTTCAGGGAGCTTCTGTTGACCTTCACTCTCAAGAATACATGATCTCCTACTTTAAATTACCTATGAGTTCTGTTCTTATCAGCATAACTTTTATTCATGTCTTGGGAATCCTTCAAATTTTGCTTAATCTTCAGCATTTGTTCTTCCAATTACTTGAGCAACTCTGGCCCAACCACTTCTCTATTAGTTGGGTTGTCCCAGCTTACTGGGCTCTTGCACTCTCTACCATAAAGTTATTCAAACGAGCTCATCTTCAGTGATGCTTGATACCCATTGTTGTAGGCAAATTCTACCAAGTGTAGATAATATTCCCATTTAGATGGTTTGTCCATCACATACATCCTTATCATATCTTCTATTACTTGGTTCACCCTCTCTATCTTCCCATCATACTCAAGATGATAAGCAGTGTTGAAGTTCAGATTTGTTCTGAACCCTTTGAATAACCCCTTCCATAACTTTGATGTAAAATTTGGGTCTATGTCAGACACAATTTTCTTGGGTACACCATGCAATCGTGCTACTTCCCTCATATAAATATCAGCAATGTTAGTTTCCTTATGAGTAGTCTTCATAGGAATGAAATGGGCAGCTTTAGTAAGCTTTTCCACCACTACCATGATTGCATCATGTTGCTTGCTTTTTCTGGGCAATCCTATGATAAAATCCATTGTCACAACTTCCCATTTCCACTCAGGGATGGGTAATGGGTGTAGTAACCCAGTTGGGTGTCTATGCTCAACCTTGACCCTTTGACATTCCAAGCATTTAGCTATGTATTCAACAATATCCCTCTTCATGTCGGGCATTTAATATTGGCTCTTGACTACCGAAGCTATTTTCTAATATCCTGGGTGTCCTGCATAAGGCACATTATGCATCTCTTTTAAAATTGCACTCCTCAATTCTGGAGAATCTGGTACATAAACTCTGCTTTTGTACAAGAGAATTCCATCAATTCCCAATTCATAATCTTTGGTTTTCTGTTGCATTTTACCTTGCTACAATTTTGTTACCAATTTCGTGTACTGAAAATCTTCTTTTTCTGCTTCAAAAATTTTTCCTTTAAGATCCTTCTAATACATGATAATGGTTGTAGCATGTGGTTCATGCACTCTCCTACTAAGTGCGTCATCCACTTTGTTCTCCTTTCCTTTGATGTGCTTGATATCCAAGTCATACTCACAGAGGAATTCCAACCATCTACTCTGCCTAGCATTCAAAGTAGGTTGATCAAAAAAATATTTCAGACCGTTATGGTCTATCCTTAGCTCAAACCTCCTTCCCATAGTGCCTCCACTTCTTCAAAGCGTGCACTATGGCTTCCAATTCCAAATCATGAGTTGCATAGAGATTTTCATGCTCTTTCAATTTTCTGGACTCGAAACATATCACAAACCCATTTTGATTGAGGACTCCACCCAGTCCTTCTTTACATGCATCTATGCATACAATTAAGTCTTCATTTGGATCTGCAATCCTCAGAATTGGAGCACTGGTTAAAATTTTCTTCAATTGTTGGAAGCTTCTTTCACATTCTTTTGTCCATTGAAACTTCTTCCCCTTCCTTTGCAAGGAAGATATGGGGTGAGCTATTCTCGAAAAACCTGCAATGAACCTTCTGTAGTAGCCAACTAGAACCATGAAGGATCTTACTTCTGTCACATTCTTAGGTGTTTTCCACCCTTTAATGGCTTCTATCTTTTCAAGGTCCACTGCTATCCCATCCTTTGAAATGATATGCCCCAAGTAGTGAATTTTGCTTTGATAAAATGAGCACTTTCTCAATTTGGCATACAACTGACACTCTCTTAGCACTTGTAGCACCATCCTTAAATGATGCTCATGCTCTTCTTCCGTATTGGAATATAAAATAATGTAATCCAGAAAAATAATGACAAACTTGTCTAAATATTCCCAGAAAACACCATTCATTAAGCACATAAAAACAGTTGGTGCATTTGATAACCCAAATGGAACCATTGTGAACTCGTAATGACTGTACCTTGTCCTGAAGGTGGTCTTGCTGATCTCTTCCTCTTTAATCCTTATCTGGTGATATCCTGACCTGAGATCTATCTTTGAAAATATATTTTCGTCCTTCAACTGATCAAAGAGATCATCGATCATTGACAAAGGATACTTGTTCTTTATAGTCACTTTGTTCAACTTCTAAAGTTGACGCACAATCTCAATGTCCCATCTTTCTTCTTCACGAAAAAGACTGGGGCACCCCAAGGTGAAACACTTGGGCGTATATACCCCATCTTCAGAAGCTCTTCAAGCTATATTTGCAATTCCTTCAGCTCTGGTGTACTCATTCTGCAAGGAGTCTTTGATACTGGAGCTGCTCCAGGTATCAAATTAATAAAGAAATCAATATCTCTCTTTGGAGGTAGTCCTAGTACCTCTTTGAACACATATTCAAAATATTCCAGGACTGCATGATCCTCCATACTTGGCACTTTATACTTAGATGCTTCCTCCATATGGGATGCAAATATTTGACAGCCCTTCCTGTAACACTTATTCATCTCCATTGCTGAGATTTCCCGGACAGTAACTGCCCTGGGAAATCCTTGGAATGGTTTTCGATTTCCTTCCTCATCCAAGCAAGTGAATTCCTTGTTATGGTAGTCTAATATGGCATGGTTTTATTCCAACCAATCCATACCAATTAGGCAATCATATGATCACAATGACAAGATGTTCAAATCTTCCTTGGTACACAGTCCATTCATGCCCACTGGACATGATTTAACCAACTCCACAACTTTCCTCTTAGCTCTTGTAGCCAGTTGTACCAACCAAGATTTCCCATGCTTTCTTCTTGGCAAGATAAATATTTTCACTACCTTAAGGTCTATATAGCTATGAATAGCCCTTGAATCCATTAAAATAGTAAAGGCATGGTTATTGATCATACCTTCAACTTCAATCATGTGTGATTGAAATTCAGCTTCCTTGTTGTCCAGGGTTGCATAGATCCTTGGTACTCTTTTGCCCATGTCCTCCACCATTTCTGCTTGTTTTACATTGTGGAAAACTCTTACCTTGTCAATTTTGTGAGGAAAATATGTATACTTGTGGTATCCTTTATATCCCCAACATTGAATGGGTGCCTACCTTGACCTTTTCCCTCCTACTTCAGCCATTCCATGCTCTCTAAAAGATGGTTGTCCTTGAGGACTTTTTCTGAAAAATGAAGGCTTGTTTCCCTTCTACCTTTGTTCCTTCTTGAAATTCTTCTTGTCCTCCCAAGCCTTATGGAAAGTAGGCTTTCCTTTTTGTTGATCATATAAGATTTTTTCTCTCCTTATAGTTTCTTCCACAGTCTTGCGATCGTCATATTGGATTTTATCACTGATGAAAGATGAAAGTCCACTCGGTTACCTCTGAATCTTCATTGTCCCATCCTTGATGAAGGAGATATACTTCAATATCTCTAAGAATATCCTTTCATATTCATCAATAGCCATACTTCCCAGCTTGAGTTCAAAGAACTATGTCATTTTCTTATCATAGTACCTCTTAGTCAGGTATTTCTTCTCAAAATGCCTCTTGAAATCCTTCCAAGTCACATTTTTCTCCCTGAGGTGTTGTACTTTCACTAGCTGATCCCACCACATGGATTCATTTCCTTTAAGTTGATAGATGAAAATTCTTCCTTCTGCATGAGAAGAATAGTTATGCAATTGAAAATACTTTCTCATGCCCAACAACCATGTCTCTGCATCTTCATCCTTCTTGTGCTCCCCATCAAACATAGGAGGTTTGATTTTTTTCATTTTCCCTCGTAGCTCATCCTTCCCAGGCCTCTTATGTTTCCTAATAGGGGATAGACTTGAGTTGTTGTGTACTCTCTTATTGGAATTCCTCAAGGAGTGTTGGTGATGTCTGCTATCACTTTTTGTTCTTCTATGACTTCCTAATTTTCTTGAGCCACTCTCCTTATCTAATTTATTTTCTATTCCTTCCAGGCTCTACATCAAATTTATTTTGAATTCTCCTTGTTGCTCCCTAGCCTTCATGATATTTTTTTTATCTGCTCGGTGAGTCTGGACATCTTTCTGCAACTTTTCAATGATTTTCATCATGTTTCCTTCATTATCTATCTCTTCTCCATGCCCATTAGAGTTCGATCCTTCAACTCCTAAATGGACATCCATTCCTCTAACTTCATTTTCTGTACTGTAATCACCCTGTTCCTTCCCCATTTCTTTGCACTATGCGACAATTCGGTTCGGTTATGACAATCTTTAATTCTGCAAAATTTGCAGTCAACCAAATTTTTGTCATGCTAATAGACTTTAATTTTTTTATTTTTTTTTCAGAATAAACCAATCTAAGTCAATAAAAGCAATATCAGATTCCATTTTCAACGGGTCTTGGTCATTCAAGAACCCCTCGGGCTTCTATCCCTAAGCCTCGCTCTCTTCTGCAACAGATTTTTGGGTGTTAGCCTCTTTTCTTCTTCCCTTGGATCACATGGGACCACGGTCGTGACCTAGCGCTTATGATTTGGGTGCTTATCTGGAGCCTTGAGACTTTGAGCTGCAAGTTTCAGAGGTTTCCCTTTTTTCGTGCATCACAAACATCATAGAACAACGAACTGTCGAACGCGTGAAGAATGATGGATCTACGGTCCACCTTCCTTGCAATATCTACGGAACTCTGGGCTTCGATCTTCGATGGATTTCACATCTGCATACCCCAACTCCTGAACCGTGAAACTCTGAATATTTCCATGTCACCTCGGTGACGTCATCGCGTCACTTTACTTCGGAGTTACAGAACTTCAGGGGTTTATTCCTCCCATTCCATCACGAGCCATTTCTTCTGGAGTGTCAAGTATCCGGACTTCACGATCTGGTGCCACGCGCCCACTAGGGTCCATGGTTTCCATGCTTGAACTAATAAATATTGAAAACATCACATCAAACTTTATACTTTTCAAATTTCAGGGACATGGGTCAGAGGTTTTGGAGTAACCCGTCGATCGTTCCGCAATTGTCCCCACACTAACCCATACCCCTTCTGGAAAACTGTGGTTTGAATCACGGGACCGCCCTGTAGAATTATCTATCGTGCAACTTTGATCCATGCCATGCCTCCCAGCCATTCATCTTGATAGATCGTGATCAAAGTTAATGCGACCCTGATCTAGCTAACTTCTTTTCCAAAATTAACTACCTTGTGCCACCACCAGGAGTGACACGTGGCAAGACACACGAAGCTGATCCGTGGCCCAATCAGGCGGGTGACATATGTCATGTTATAACTGCATTTCTATCTTAAAAGGGTTCTTAACTCACTGACATGTGGCACCCATCCCATGTGTCCACGTCATCCCTAGTGATGGTAGCAGGCCACGTCACTTTGGGACTTCGGGCTTCGGGAGATTTCACCTTAGCATACCCTGTTTCTCCCAAAATTTCTTACCTTTCGCTCTTGTCTTATCCCTACGGTTTTGATCTGTCCTTGGTCAAATCCAACAGTAAACACAACCCCCCCCCGGATCTACAGTGTAGATCCTCTTCGGGACTTTGAAACTTTGGGATTCGACCCTTTCTGCTCTATCACACATAAAATTCTCCAAACTCGCGAAGTCCGAAGTACTTAGGGGTTAATCATCAAGCACCTTTCTCCATATCTGACGGTTAAGAAGGATCCTCCTTCTCCCGAACATAGCTCACGACCCAACGTCAAACCTTGCGGTTCCAAACCCACGGTTACTGTAGTCTCTTTTCTCTACTATCTTTCTTGAACCACTATACCATTTTTTCTTTCTCAACAACAATTTTCTCTAAGATTTTGATTCCATAACCACTTATACGGCCTAATTCAGGCTCAGTGTCAAAAATTGGGCTCTAAATTCAACTTTGTCCATTTCTACAACAATTTTCTTCCGAAACCTTCTCTTCAACTTCCACTTTCCTGGCCCATCCAAGCTCAGTGTTGAAACGATGGCTCTGATACCATTTTGTGATGTCCCCAACCACCAATAGGTCGGGCAACGCCACTTCTTTGACATCTCTCTCAGCTCTGATACCAATTCGTGACATCCTCGGATCTAACCAATAGGCCAAGCCATGCCACTGAATAACCTTTATGCTCTGATACCAATTTACGAACTTATATGCATGCATATCTAACGCAAATTAACAAATACAACATTATGTTCATGCCACTTATTCATGCGGAAATAATCATTAAAACATACAGACAACATAAACATATAGACGACATATTCTAACCATACATAGATCAATGCGGAAATAATTGTAATCCTACACATATAGCATATACAACATATCCAGGTATTACTCATCAATAATAACACATGTACAGATACACAATATACAATCAACATATATTTGGTACTTATATTTCAATAGATGACCACCAACTAAGTGCAGACCTTCCATGAACCTCCTAGCCTTAGACCCCGCTACTCATCATGCTCAGCAGTGGGTCACCCTCGAGCTGGGACTAAACTCCACCCAGGGAAAAGGAATCTTAGACCTAGGTTGAGGCTACAGGAAAATGCATTGTGCAACTTGAAGGATTCTCTCCAAGGATCCTACTTACGCCCACTGCTCAAAAACTCTCATTCCCCACATGCCTATCCCACTATAGGAATATGCACCTTCACTGTTCCACAATCCATCGACTGCTCCACTTCCCTTCTAGGGATTCAACAACAAGCCGAATCAAGAATTCTCAGAGCTCTGTAGCTGGTACTGGACTCCCTCTAGGAGAAATCACTTCCCAGCAAACTCTCTCACCTGGAGAGAGTTTCTCATAAGCCTGACAACCTGCTTCTTCAACCACGGGCTTGAAAACCCGTCTCTTCAATACACACCCACCAAAACTTGGGTAAGGCAAGGGGACGACTCAACAATTTACATAGGTTCACCACGTCGAAAAATACTATGGTTTCATACTAGTTCAGTGTGTACATGAACTGCACAAGGGATGGCCAACATGCTGAGGATGAACTCATGGGAAACTAAATGGCCAGACTGGTCTATATGTAGAGAGTGAGCAAGGAAAATGGTGAGCGCCCTCGCTCCTTAGGAAGGTTCCCGAATGGTTAGTGAACCCCCAACAAAGGTAAAAATTCCCACATAAATTTGCATGCGTCCTGGGTGACACTTGGCTTTCCAGGAGCACACTCCTCTCCACTTGGAGTTTGTTCCTCTCCTCAAAGAACTTAGGATAACTGGGTTTATTTTCCCAACTTTAGTACTTTTCAGGAATACATTATAATATTCCCTTGGGTTAAGCCCTCAAGCTTAGCCCCTCTTTCCTAGCCTCTCAGTCCCATTCCTTTCCCTACCCAGTGGAACTTAGTCCCCCATAACTCTTTCTTTGTGGTCGATCTACATGAAGCGATGTATTTTTATTAATAATCTGCATAATTTCATATACAAAAATTAGGCCCACTGACCTTAGCATCTAGGCTCTTCGACCTAATAAACACATAATCCTAACAACTTATAATTACTTATCTCACCAGCCTACAAACATCATTACATTTCACAAGGGCTCGGCCTTGGGGTATTACAATGGAGTTTCACTATTGTACAATTCCCTAATGACATTCTGGTTGAAACTTGCATATGCATTTTGATACATCATCTACAATTTTTATTATTTTTTCTTCATTCCCTTAAAAAAACATCATTTATTACTAGAAAACCTCGGTTTTTCTTAGATCATATGCAACATAATTACATTTCTGCATTGACTTGGCAACAAATTGTAATGTTTCTTGACAACCATGAGGCAAAATTTTGAATGGGTAGTAGCACCCATGAAGAAAAGTTTATGATGGGAATTTTATGAGGAATTTTAAGACATCTTCCACTAAAATCACCGATCTAAGTAGGGAAAGACATATGAACCTAATGAAGAAATTCAAGTTTTTTAGAGTTCAACATAGCATATATATGACAACATAGATGAAAGTTACAACTATGAAGAAGTCATTGGATGGACATTGATTATGTTTTTATTGAAACTCAAACTTCAAGCACCTAGCCATGACTAATTTTTGTTTACAAGGGCTTCACTTGTAGGCCAATATCTTATCATGTTCATTCATAAGGGGGTTTTTAAATTGTGAAAATCAGGTCAATATATTGTTTCATATTAAGGAGGGGGGTGTATTTTTCAATTGAAGCAGGTTTATAGGTATTGGAGGGGGTGGGGGGGGTGGGGGGGCGTAAGGGGAGGGTGGTGGTTGCATGGGAAAGGGGAATTTATAGGTATTGAGAGATTGATTGTTGGGAAAGAAATCAATAAAAAATCAATAAAGGTGAAACATTTTTCAAAAAAGGAAATCGAGGGTGAGTTCAGACCTTCACCCTTTTTTTACAACACCCAAATTATTTGTATAACAAATGAGTTTGAGAACTAAAGGCCCCGTGTCACATACTTATATATGTATTGATTGTCCTAAACCCCCTTTTTGTCTCTATATTTGTATGTAGGTTTTTATCTCTAATTTTCTATGGTTTACTTTGTTGCAAGTCAAATCTATGCATTCGCAAAATCCCATATTTAACAACATAGGTGTTTGTTAGTTCAAGGGTCTCTCCTGCAAAACCTAAATTTTCACTATCCGGGTCTCTTTTTGAGTGGGTGATTTTGGTTGGGTGAATAAGGGTTTCTAGGTTTTTATGACGACAAGGAAGCCAATATCACCACATAACGTATATGACCCCTCCACATAGTTTCATGTGGATGTGTATAGTTTTCTTTCTTTGTTACACGGGGAGAGGATTATGATTACCCTAATTTTATTGAGCCTAGCCAACCAATTGGGTCTCTTGTTTGGAAACATGGGTCTCAACTCTCAAATGAAAATAACATCCAATCTTAGTATATGAAAAATATAAAAAAAGCGATAGAATACAAACAAGAAATGACTCATTTCTACCTAAAGGATAGTAAGAATGCTCATAGGTCAAATTGAGCTCTAAGATTACAATCTCTTGCACCTCTCCTAATGAGAGTGACTCTAAGTTTGAATGATAATGGGTGGATCGCTTGCCTAAAGATTACTACAAAAACAAGCTTGATAAATATATAGATAGATATGTTTTCTTAAAATGTCCACTAGATCAAAGATCTAAGGGATAAAGAGCTACAACTTGAGGCGATTTGTCTTTCTAGGTATACAAATAGAAATCCATAGATACATAAACCCCTTTCTCAGAAAATACATGACCATGCAATAGTTTGAATCGGGGTGAAAGTAGTTTAAAACCAAGTCTTTGTACTGAAGGTTATCTTACTATAGTGGCATATCCCTATGTTGGGATGTTAGTGCACATGTATGCTTATTTTTGGATTCTTTGTGTGATTTGCGAACCTATAAGAGTTTTTTCCTATTGAAGTACTAGGGATGGAAATAAAAGGGGTATTAAACACGCCACGAAAAAAATAGATGCCTAAGATATCTTGTAAAAATAAGCTTTTTTTTAATTCAATAGCTATATTGGGAGGGGGCTTCAACAAAAGGATTTTGGGAAGTATTTTTCAATCTAAGTGAAATTAGGGGTATTCTTTAATATCCCATGAACAAGTGTGGTATGTCATAAGTTCAGTAAGTGAAATCCTAGTGTTTCTTTATAATGGGTAGTACCACCCATGAGGCAAAGTTTATGATGGGCATTTTATGAAGAATTTCAATAAATCATCCACTAAAATCACCAATCTAAATAAGGGAAGATGGATGAACCTAATGAAGAACTTCAAGTTTTTCAGTATTGGTAGAATAAGTTAAAATGAGTTATGCTCACCGGTTTATAATATATTAATTATCATATAAACTATCAAAATAATACACACGCTTCCAAAGTCCTAAAATTTCATCGATTCACATAATAAAAAAAAATCAACATAAGGGACAATAACTTGTTACATTTTAAGCTTCTTATGTCACAAGCTGACGATCTTTCATAATGTTGTGAAACTTGATTCATGCATATTTATAAAGACATTGTCTAAACTTACATTTTTTACTTTTTTCGACTATTATTATCGGAATTCGGCAATGAGATTGTTGAAAAAAACATGGTTTTACAATGGTCAAATCGTGTTTCTTAATGCATAAATCCATTCAGTTCCCTCAAAAACCCCATAACACTCGAATATGTATTACTGAAATCTATCATTCCAACTATTTATCTTAAATTCTAACTAATTTTTGAACCAAACCCAATGAAAAAAATGCTCATAAAAAAATAGAAACAAAACTTCCATTTTACCAAATAATGGTTCTAACATAATAGCAATGGTACGTAGTTTGTTTGGGCTACAAACATAAATGTGCACATCGCATAAGAAGTGAGCACAAAAAAAATTCATTATTGTGCACATATAACGAGGCAACCTATAAGTATAGCAATGTCTAAATGCCTCGTTGTTCATATATGTTATACCAATAAACTTTAAAGGTATGACGATTGTCTGAATTTCCATTCCGTGGTATTTTCACAATTTATTTTATCAGTCTGTTCAGCCTTTAGAGTACAGTTATTCATTAACGTTAATGATCCAATGTTCATAGCATTAAATGCCTCCCTCAACTTTAACTATAGCTATTCATGAACGTTAATGATCCAACGTTCATAGCATTAAATGCCTTCCTCAACTTTAAGTGGACAAGCTTTTTTTTTTCCATGAATTTTTTTTTCACAATTTTATATATAGTATAAAATCTTTTACAGCGCCAAAGCCACAGAGAGTAGAATTTAGCGATCAGTAACAACGGTCTAATCTGCCACCCTATCAAACGATCATTACAAGAGTTTGCAATAGTTGTTCTGATGCTGGACAGTGAACAGCTGTATGAGAATTGAACCATAACGGCGGACCATAGTCGAACAAAGGAAAACAATCACAGCCACAATGATCCGATTACAATAAAAAACCAGATACTGACCAGATCCAGTGATCAGTTCCTCGGAGACAGTGAAGAGAACAAGGATATAACATCAAGAAGAAAAATAGCTACGTCCTTAGGAAAATAAATAACAGTCAAAACTATCAGAAAGATGAAGGACAGCAATAGGAGATTCAGAAGATGTTGTAGATTGAGATCGGACTCTCGATCCCACTGTCACTGTGGAAGATTGAAAGTCTGCCAGCCTTCTCCTTTAACGCTCTCTTTAAGAGAGCATCCGCTTCACAGTTGTAAACTCTGGGAAAATGCTGAAATCTGATGTTAGTGAAGTCTTTAGCTAGATCCAATGTTTTTTTGTTTCCAGGATTCGACATGGATCGCTCGGAGCTTGTATTTTTGGGAGATCCATTCGATGATGACCTTTGAGTCACCCCGGATGAGCAAGTGATTAATGGACCAACAGGATGCAAGTAAAAGGGAAACCCAAAGCCCCATGAGCTCCGCTTTTTTGTTTGTTCCCGGACCACAGTTGAGAATCCACTTTTGTGTTTGTTCCCGGACCACAGTTGAGAATCCACTTTGTGATTCTCCACGGATGGGCTCTGAAGAAACCTCCGGCCCCGCAGTAGAAACCATTGGCTTGGGCAGCTCCATCAAAGCATGCCAATGTGAACCCTTCTGGCAGACTAAGGTCAATCTCTTTATGAATAAAATGCTTTATAGTAGACGGCTGCCAGGTAAATGATGCTAGGACCCTGTGGTATACAGCCAACGGAGATGGAGACCTGTCTTCAAACAAAGCTCTATTGCGCTCAATCCACAGATGCCAGCAGGAGAGTACAGCCAAGGAAATCGGCAAGGATTTATTTAATTGCCAGGAGGTGAAACAATCGGTGATAGTATCTCCGCTCCAGCAAAATGGGAGATTTAAATGCTTTAATAGTCTGCTCCATACATCCTTTGTGAACTCACAGTGGATCAATAAATGTTGAATGTCTTCCTGTGCTCTTCGACAGAGGGAGAAAAATCCGGGTCCTTCCCATCCTTTCCGGCGAAGGGAATCCCAAGTTAATATCCGGTTCATGACAGCCAGCCAAACAAAAAGTTTGTATTTTAGTGGAACCTTCCACTTCCAAACCTGTGAACGCCATGACAAATCCGGAGCAAGATTTTGTATATTTAGTAGCGCATCATAAATATTCTTTACCGATGGGATGCCAGATGCATCTCCACCTATCCACAACAGTGTATCAGGTTCATTAATGAGGGAAATACCAGCGCATTTAAGATCAATGATAAATTGTTCCCATTCCATTGCCCTCCGCCCACTAAGAGACAGTTCACTACAGCCCAGCCAATGATCCGGAAGAGTGGAGGATCCAGTCGGTAGATTGATTTGTGCAAGGTAATGTAAATTTTGAGAAGTGAGCATCGAACACAAATCCGGATGAAGAAGTGATCTGTCCTCCAGACCAACAATCATGTCTCTGCCAGTTTTGATCTCAGTACCCGTGCCCGGCTTCCATCTGAGCCAATGGAGAATGATGGGAGAAGAAACGACCAAGCCCTTCCAGAAAGGGGAGGCGCTCTTTTGATGAAGCGATGGCTTGCGGAGCCAGTCACAGGTATTTATCCACGACAATATTATGCCAAATGCTGTCATGTGTAAGAGCTCTCCAAAAGGAGCTGGCCAGGAGGGCTGTATTGAAAGTATGTAAATTTTTTAGGCCCCATCCACCTGCCTTTCTGGGTCTAGCCAAGATCTCCCAGTTACAGAGGTGAAAACTATGCTTACTCCCGTGTCCATTCCACAAAAAATTTGAAGAAAGTCTCCGGAGAGTGTTGATAATCTTTTTAGGAATCTTCTCCAAGGTCATCCAGTATACCGCCAGTCCTTCTAACACTGACTTTACCAGTATGAAACGGCCACCAAGTGATAACCATTTATTACACCAGCCTCCTATTTTCTTTTCAAAAAGTTTTACTAGCCACAGCCAATCCTCTGGGGTAGAAGCTCCAATCTTCAGCTGGAAGCCGAGGTACCTCAAGCCTTCTCTTAGATCAATAAAAGTGTATGGAATGGATCGTTTGAAAATTAAAAGTTCTGGCTCCGAGAGTCCCCAGTAGTGAACAGAAGATTTTGAAAGATTTATAGAAAGACCTGAGACAGAGTAGAAGCGAGAAAGTACCTCTTGAATGACAGACCACTCCGCTAAGTCAGCATTTGACATGAGAAGGAGGTCGTCAACAAACATAAGGTGGACTATCCTTATGAGCTTTGAAACTTTGAAACTTGGACAAGCTTACTCGCTGATAAACTCCGTACAGAATTCACAGCTTTGAAAGAAATTTGAGATGATATGGGTGGAGTAGGTTGAATGGTAAACCAATTCAAATTTTGCTTTTTAAATTAGTTTTTAATCTAATTGTTTTATGTTTTTGTTATTTTTTTGGTGACGTTTTTTTTGTTTGATTTTGTTCAACATTTGGTGAGAATTTGTTGAATTTGTAAATTTTAATGATTGAGTCTGTATAATCTGAATGCTTCAAGAATTTTTCAGCACGTTTAATCTATTTCTAAATTCAGAAATGCAATTTAAACAACAAAAAATTGTGATTTCATAAAGATTCATATAACCAAATTAGGATAATAATGCCAAAACTAAAACAGCTAGACAACACCTTTAAGTTATAATCCCATTTTTAGGTAAATCGTACACAAACTCAATTGACAATTGTTGCAGTTTTATTTGGGGACTTGATTATTTGATTATGGTCAACAATTGTTACAGTTCTATTAAGGGACTTCATTATTTGATTATGGAATTTTATCTTGAGAAGTTTTGATTACTTTTTATAATTTTATTTTGGGGATTTTGATTATTTGGTTATGGAATTTTATTTTTAAAAGTTTTGATTAATTGCTATAATTTTATTTGGGGATTTTGATTATGAAATTTGATCTTTGAAGTTTTGGTTTATTATATTTGGAAAAGCTTTTTACATATAATTTCTTTTATAGACAATATTGACTTGGAGAAATTGGAGTATATATATATCTTTTTACATACAATTTCTTTTATAGACAATATTGAGTTGGAGAAATTGGAGTTTATATATATATATATAGAGGAAGAAATGTGTAATTTCTTCATATTTAATATGTCAACAATAAAATTAAAAATATATTAATAAAAAATATTTTAATCACAATTTTATATATATATATATATATTAATTGTGCTATATTTTTGTTTCTTTCATTGCATTTTTGGATGTAGAAATGGATTCATCCTGTTGAAAAACCACTCTCGGGGCACTCACATTACATAGAACTACTCACTCAAATATGTAGATACAATAATTTCTTGGAAAATTAGTCAAAACCTAGAACAATTAGACTATGGCATTCTTATGATTTTCTCAATATGTAGGTGATATACCAAATCCAAAGGGGCGCAGAGTATGTATACCTCCATAGACTTTAACAATCAAATCCTTAGGCTAA
>JASDQU010241237.1:0-10118 GCA_032191745.1 Picea mariana
AAGATTTGTAGTTCTCAAGATTTAATTTTCAAAGGTCTAAGGAAGTGACCAAATTCCAACATGATGACTTGTATCCATGGACTGGGTAGCAGTGTCATTGATTATGTAATATCATATATCCCCATATACAACCAAATAGTAAACTTTGATCTTTTAGATGACCACGAACCTGAATTTGATCATATACCTTTAACCCTAACACTTAACTTTGTCATGGACAAAATCTCCGTTTAAGAGCACTCAAACAACCAAAGACACTTAATTTTTGACAAATAGAAATTCGATCTTTTATTAAAAGAATTAAGTAATTCTTTAAAAATCATATCGTATCATAACAATACTGAAGCTAACTATCAAGAGTTTAAAACAACCCTCTCTACTTCCATTAACAAAGTCTCCATTGAGGTGTTATGTAAAAAGAAAAATAGTACAACTAACCCTTGGTATGATAATGAATGTAAAATTGCTATAAAATCCATGAGAAATGCTTCCAATGCATCTTTAAAATATGATAATATAATAGAAACACTACATAAATAGAAAGAAAAACCTTAATTAAACGGAAAAAAAAAGACTACATAAATTGAAAGCAACATAATCGTTTTCACCTATTTAAGATAGATCCTATTAAATTCTGGAGGAAAATTGTAACTTGTAAAAATAAATAAAATAATAGGATTCCCTTGAAGGATTTAAATTTCTACCTTAAAAATATGTACAAATCCCCTAATGTCATGGAAAACATTCCAAATASCTCTATAAAGGATGAAGTGTTTTCTATAGAAGACATTAAGTTTTGGGTTAAGCCGCTCTCAAAAGGAAAGGATAAGGACATCGAAGGTTACCAAGMTGAAACATTAAAAATTGGAGGACCTATTCTCATCCCWCACATACATAAGCTCTTAAATTTAGCTATTCAACAAGGCTTCCCAAAAMCTTGGACTCAAAGCCTCATTGTACCTATTTTTAAAATTGGGGATAAAAGCAATCCCTCTAATTATAGGACCATTATGATTAGCCCCATTTTAGCTAAGCTATATGGAAGTATTTTGGAAAAGAAGATCGATACATGGCTAGAAATACATGGTAAAAKATCTWGWGACCAAGTTAGGTTTATATGATAGAATTCCACTATAGACCACCTTGTTACATTTAGGATCATTGCAGAGGAGTGTTGTAATGATAAAAATTATCTCCTTTATTGCTTCATTGATTTTAGAAAATCTTTTGACATTGTGCCCATGACTAACATTTGTAATAGGTTAGAAGAGATTAAATTCCCTTTCGAGTTAAGAGTCGCTCCAGTAATACTATATGAGAGAGTTATTGACAAGTTTAGGAACACTAAGGGCTGGTTGGAAGAAATAAATTGTAATATAGGAGTCAACTAAGGTTTTCCCCTATCCCCTACCCTTTTTGACATCTATATTGATAAGTTAGAAGATTGTTTGGAGGATGTAGGTTGTGTTGGCTCGACTATCACTAGTATACTCATCCTCCTCCTTATTTATGCTGATGATATTGTTCTTATGGTGAAGAGTCCCTATGACCTAGGTAAGCAAATAATAATCCTCAAGGACTTTTTCTCTAGCACGGGAATGGTTGTGAACACTTACAAAAAAAAAGGTTATAATAATAAAATCCAAAAGGATCACCTACGATACTTTTTTTTATGACAACATTAGCTTGGAGGAAGTTCCTTCATACAAATATATTTGAATTAATATCCACCGCAGTCTCAATGAAAAAAGGATAAATGGAGGGTGGGAATCTTATTATGGACTTGAAAAAGATGTAAATCTGCATAACTTTGGATTTGGTATAAAAAAATTCCTCTTTCACACTCTCGTCACTCAGGTTATCTTATACGGATGTGAAGTTTGGGGTGATAGTATATCTAAAGAATCCCATATAAAGATAGAACAGATCCAAAAGAATTTAAGAACGTATAGTCTCAAAATTGAGAGAAATACACCCTATCCTATCCTCCTCATAGAAGCAAGCCTTTCCCCCATTGAGAGCATTGCTATGGTTAGATACCTAACTTAAAAGAACAAGATAAACAACATGGATGAAAAGAGGCTCCCAAAAATTGCTTCAAACTCTATCCAAAACCACTAGTGGCTCAAGCAAGGATCACATAAAGATGCCAAATCTTGGATAAATAATTGGGGAGTACAAGAAGAAGCCATCATGCAGAATACTGATAATATTAAAAATATTATCACTTCTAAATTTAAGGAGAACATGTATTGTGATAAAGAATTAGTGGATAAAAGGAAATTAAGATAATATAAGGAGGTGGTCAACCCTAATTTATAAGATCAAAAGTACCTCTCAATTTTGAGCAGTGCAAAGAAGACAATCAACATTGCTAAAATATGTACAAACTCTCATGAGCTACATAGTGACACTGGGCATTGGAAAATTCGCAAAATACCGTGGGGTGAAAAAATCTATCATCTTTGGGACACTAAGAGGGTAGAATATGAAAAACACTTCCTCTTAGATTGCCTCGCCTATGCCCATATTAGATCCCAATTTAAAAATATTTTCCACAATACAGATCTTTCTAACCTCCTAAGTCATCAAAACTATGGTGAACTTGGAATGCTTCTCTCAATGCTTTTTGAGCATAGAAATACAATTTTAAATAAATCAAAGTAATCTCTTACCTTATTAAGGTTTGATAGGTCAATTGGTCTRAATGGACATTAATCATCATCATCATCATATATAAAGWAATTGAAATTAAAAAAATTCTTATGGTTAAAACATTTCAATGGTGTGTTGTTAAGTATGAGGGAGATGTGTAATTCCTTTCACGCTCAACATGGCGTTGATAAGTGGCATGCACACATGCACACACACACACACACACACACACACACACACACACACACACACACACATGCACACATGCATGCACACACAAACACACACACACACACATAGAGAGAGAGAAATAGATTAGATCTATCATGCATTGAGAGGGATCAAATCCCTTGAGGTGGTTTTTTTTTTAAGATTGAAAATCTTTGAGGAAAGGTTTTCACCTCAAGGGATTTGATCCCTATTGACCAATGAAAAATATAGAGTTAAGATGAATCTATGTTGGTTATATCCAAATATTGCATCTAAAAGAACAAAGTGAATTATCCATACTTGAAATGGTGATGTCATTATCGCATGTCTCGATAACATCTTTTCACCCTTTGTTTTATATATTTTACATTGAGCACCATATGTAAAGAATCCTCCACATGGTGTTTGATACAAAAACAAGATAACAATTTCTCCATTTGAATAAAATATATCCCACTATGCAATCGATATTTATACTTTAATCATACAATACAAATTTGTGTCATAGACACATACATTCAACCATCATTTCAATTCTAGTATACAAAGCATAAAAATACTTATTAGGAAACCATAATTCATGAAGCAACTTCTAAGAGGGACAAACATTAGGAACTTGGAAAAACAACTTTCTATTTACTAGGAAAGGGGGTTTGTAACGAGTACTTCCACAGTCACTCATCTTCTCTACAACCCCGTTTATCACCTTGGATTGGAAACACTTCCAACATATTCTTGTAGCTAGAATGAGCTTGTTTTTTCCATTCTCTTCTTGAACCAGAGAGCTACTTGAACTCTTCTCTCCTCTATCTCATCTACCCATGATTTCCTTTATTTTCTTTCCTTCCTCAACAATATTGCTTGGGTCGGAATCCCCAACTGGTGGTCAGGTTAGGAAGTCTTTCTGATAAATACTCTATCCATATCGTCATTAACTCTTGAGGAGGAATTCCCAACTACCATCCCGACTGTTAACTTATTTCTGGGCCAAAGGACTGTTCTGGTTCTAAGAAATTTAAATCCAGTAAGGTACTAGTCTGGTGGGGGTCATCTCAACTATTTTTGGTTCCCCTCACCATATCTCTCATAACATCATGATCTACCTTGGAAAAACCCCTTAGCAGTTAAGCAACACTGTCCATTTTTATTAAATAACAGAAATACATACATTACCTTTTATAACAAAAAGGTTCATCAATTCCAGCATACACACATATTCAGTTTTCCCATAGTATCTTGGAAAGTTATAGTTATATTTACAAGCTCGGGGAAACAAGGGTATTACACCTTTAGGGACCTCGTACCAACATCTAATAAACCCAAATTCATCATCTTTTCATAGATACATGACCTTTTGTTCTACAACATACGAATATCCTCTCTTTCCTTCATTGCAGCCCATGTACATCCGTTCCCTTTTGACCTGCAACATGTGGGTACCTCAGAAAACAGGGTTTTCTACAACCCCGAGGTTTTCTCCTTTGACCTTCCTTTTCTATGTCAGAAACATTCCATCAAAACCTTATCAAAAGATCAATAGTTCACAAGATAGATAATCAATGAATGAGTGTGTGAGTGTACTTGTGAATGAATCATTGAGATGCTTATATGCTTGGGCTAGGTAGCTCCTTTGCTTAATTTAGGGCTTCTAGGGTTTTTTTGTTATAACAACTTTAACCCTTTGACAAAGACTTATAACACACTAGGGGCTTCTTTTCCACTCTTTGGGGCTTCCAAATTTACAAGGTCATATCTCCCTAACCATGAGGAACCACGTGGCATTCCACATATCACCGAAAATGACACAATGAGTACTATACATCTATGAGGGTATTTCTTGCATTCACACTCTCTAAGATCACTCTCCAAGGGTTGAAATCAATGATAATCAACTGTCCAAACCAAATTTCCAACAATCTCCACCTTTGGCATTGATGTAAAGACTTAGGGATGGAAAACCTTATGCTCATGCTCCTCCTGTCTACATGATTCTTTATCTCCATATCCATGTATTTCTCTTTATATACCCTGATTTAACATCAATGGAAAAGGGTAACCCTCCTCCTAGGGCTTCTCCCCCTATCTATAGGCCTCTGCTAACTCTACTGACCTTTCTCTTCATGGTGATTCCTCGTGTAACTCTCTAGTGTATATGAAAAGCATTCAAACGAATTATTTACTTGAACTCTTCAAGACTTCTATTTCTCTCCCCCTATCTTGTTAAGTTTCATTCCATGTGGATCACTATGGGGTAGAAAATATTCCAAGTTTATGTCATAGATACTCAAAAGGTTCCTTTGCAAGTGGTTTGGTGAAGATATCTGCTATCTGCTCTTTTGTCCTGACATACTCTGGCTTGATGCTCTTCTTTGTAGCCTGTTCCTGTAAGAAGTGATACTTGATTAGAATGTTCTTTGTCTTAGAGTGCATTAATGGATTTTTTGAAATACTAATGTCACTGGTGTTGTCACAAAGTTTTGAAATGGGATCATCATACTTTACTTGCATATCCTGCAAAGTCCGATTCATCCAAAGAACCTAAGTACAACATGGCACTGCTGCAATGTATTCCGCCTCTATTGTGGACAAAGATATCGATGATTTTTTCTTTCTTAACCATGATACTCGACACTCACCCAAGTAGAAATTTGTTCCACTTGTACTTATTCTATCATCAAAGCAACATGTCCAATCTGCATCTGTGTAGGCAATGCTACAGGGAAAACCCCCCTATAGTGGGTCTAAGGTAAAGGCAGAGCAATAAATCCCTTGAAATATTGCTCGACCCTTAATATACCCCAAACTCATATAAACTAAGTGATGAGAAAGAAAGGAAATATAGTTAATGAGTGTACCTTTAGTCCTTGCGGTTGGTGTAGACCTATTTCACTTGTTTTTGCCTCCTAGACCACAAATATCCTCCCAAAGTTGACCTACAAAAGGTTAGGAATACAATGCAACAACATATGCAATCTCTACTAATCACTATAAAAGTTTATACATAGCTATAGATGTGAAAATTAACAAAATCATATAAACATAGGGTTTTGGGACAAAAATGAACTCTTTTATTCAATTCCAAGATAAAAACTTAAAACAATTACAACCTTTGCTGGAAACTGCTCCACAAACCAAGTCTGGGCTCCTTTGTCATGGCTCCAAGTGAATCAATCCCACATTAGCTTCTCACAACCAACATATCACCAAGGGAAGGAGGAAGGGTTGCATAAGGAGAAAGGATGGAGGGGAAGGCTGAGGCTAAAACTTAGAATGAGATGCAAATCATGGGACACGAAAGGGAAGGGATTTTGGCAGACTTTTCTTATTCTCTTTCTCATGTTCATACATGAATCCCCAAGACCTCTTTTTATATGAGAAAAAAATGGTTATCTGGTTTGGGGATGGGCTACAAGGGGTAAAATGGTTAGGAAACCCTCCATAGCCCGTAAACTTCAACGAATTCCATGCAATTTTATATTTTATGCAACTTTTGGAGGTAAACACGGGCTAACTAGAATGCAACACGTGTGTGTACGCAGGATAACTAACATGCAACACACGTGTGTACGCAGGCTATTAGTACAGCAGGGCATGTACACTATCCAAAAAATGTTTTTTTTAAAGGAAGCCTTAACAATATTTTGACAAAGTATGCAAATGGAAGGGACAATGTATTGTATGCACAGATAAGGAAGTTTGGACTATAAAAAATGACCCTTAATGTGTGAGGTCAGAAGAGAAATTGATGGCTGAAATACATTATAATATCTTTACACTGTGGAAAGGCATGGAGTTGGGGATCCCGTGATGAGTGTTCGTGAGCATGCCATCTGCAAAATAATGATAATCTCTCTGAGGTGGGTGTTAAGGAAAAGGTATGAATTACCTTACTCAATTTTTTTCGTATCTTTCCTGGCTAGGACAAGATAGTCGAGAATGTCACTGTGGGTTTTATAGCCTCAAAAATATTCTCCTAATCCGTAAGTTTTAATTTCTAGGATTGAGGTTGATTTATTAATGAAAAGAATGTTGCAATATAAAATAAAATTAATATAAGTTTATGTAATATAAACATATTTTATAATAAAGGATACATGAAGCTCAAAAAGAAAAAAGTAACCAAGTCATAAATACACATATATGAGACATAATAGAAATAATATTTTATCTCATTCTGAGATATCAAAAGTGATTTCTCTTTACAAAACCCTTGCATGGACCAAAGTCCGATTTAGAGATCCCCGATGAACACCATACAAAAAGACTCTGACAATCAAGTAAAACTGAAATTTATAATCTGGATGAACTTGCTACAAACTTCTACCATTTTGACTCTGCAAGATATCATTTATCAACCATGAAACTTAATTCACAAACAGACAAGAATACACAAACTATCAAGGATGGATCAACACCTCTAAAAAAGCATCTGAAAATTTTGGTTCAATCTTGAACCTTGTTGTCTACAATAAGACCATGTTGTTAAAAAGAGAATTAAGCTTTGAATAAACTCAAAAATGAATGAAAACCTAAACTATCTCATGCAACCAAAAAAGAAAACCTTTGTTTTTCTTTCTCCTTCTTTTTTCCCTTTGTCTTTTCTTCTCATTCAACTTTTATTCTTTCCAAATAAGTTGAAGTAGTTCAATTACTTTCTTTAGTTAAGTTAGTTTGACTTAACTAATTAGTTTATGAGAAGTAAATAGTAATAATATAGTTACTGGTCTTTAATTAATAATAACTAGGTAGGTGAGAACACTTGTGACTCTCATCATTTCTTCTTTTCAAATCATAAAATATAACACAAAAAGGATAATCATTTTAACCACATGCCACCCTTGTAGATCCCTTAAATATCCTCCAAACTGGATATTTAAATATCAGAAATAATTTATATCATATCCAAAAAATATATAAATATCCACATTATCCACAAAACACCAAAACAAATTTTGTTGTCCAAACATTATGAGAACTACTAGCACTATCTTCATCAACTCAAATCATAAAAACACATAATCTAAAAACCATACTTGTTGTTGGAGAAATTTCTATTTTCGACACACTAGTTCAGTGGGAGTAACACTAGTTCATTGGGAGTTAACTGACTAGTTCTATTTTTAGACTTTCTATTTTTACCATCACTATTATGCATGCATGCATTCCTAAGGAAAGCTAACTTCTTGATTTCTTTTCTTAATTATGGAATGCTTTTCCCTATATATGAGTGTATTCCACTCATTCATTGTATCATATTTATCATGATCTATGTATCAATCATCAGCTCATTGGAGTAGTGTCATATATTTTCTCATTCTTCCATATTGAATCTCTCTTCTTTTCTTGATAAGATTTGTTTGTACTTGATTTATCTAGATCTCCTGTGAAGGTTTCCATGAAACACTGACACTTGCCACTCTGGGAGGAAATTTTTCTTTTTTCACCGTTGTTTCCTTTTGATTTCTCGGAAGTAGCACGTGCTTGGTTAGACCCTTGGGGCTATATTTCGTTGATAACATGGGAACAAACATCCTTAAAATGCATGTGGTAAGACATATTTTTTGGGATCATCGGAGGGAGAAGAAGGGGAGGAAACTGTTTTTCCTTTATCTTGCACAGGTTGGAGAGCACCAGTTTTTAGTCTCTTACTAGCATGTGAAGATTGAACATGCGAATAAGAAAGGGAAATCTGGACATTGAGATTGATAGGTGGTAGAAGAGGTAATGACATATTGGGCCAACAACAATGGTGAGAGACATTCGGGTTGACAATCTCTTTCCATCCATCATTTCCTGGGACTTCTGGTTGCAAGGACACATGTGGAGGAACGTGAATTCCATGGATGTTCTGAGTCTAGAAAGGAGGTCTTTCTAGCCGAGGGTGCACTATTCCTTGACCAATACAGTTAAATAACCCATATTGGAACAACTGTTTCAATTCTTGGGAATCAACATCAAAATGGATGGAAAATCTAGGCCTTCTAGGACCTCAATTCCAATTTCCCCTGCCTCTGTTATTTCTACCATTGCTACCCCTCCTGGAAAAGCCCATCCTATAGCAGAATTCCATCAGTAATGAAGCTCTTAATAAACCATACATGAAACTCTGCTACATGAATAAAAAATTGGCTCAAGAATTGACACAAGATACATGCAAATCCATCCATAACAAACCATTCATTAACTGCCAAATGAACGGGGGGTGATAGGGTTCTTGGGAAATATGGAGGGAGTGTAATTAGAAAAAAGGGGTATAATGATAGGGGATTAGTACACAAATATTGTTCAACAATTTACCGTGTAATAAAGTATCAAAATATCAGTCACCAACCCTTGTTGTGTTATCCCTTTGTCGCTTTTACACAAACTTTTCCTTTTAAATTTATTTCACAGAACATGGATGAAATAAGTGAAATTGGGATTATGAGGGGAATGTAATGAGAAAAAATGATAGAATGATAGGGAATTGATATGGATATTGTTCAATTGAAAATAAATCAAAACATGCAATCAAAACATATCTCTGTACATACCTTCAAAGTTTAACAATGTTCAGTTTTTCAAAACAATAATTTAAACTGTTACTTTCGTTAACAAATTGCTTGTTGGATCCCAAACAATAATCTTTATGCCCAGAATTATTTAATTACAATAACCATTGTATCCATATAATCATTATATGACAGTCATAATGAACAACATTGCAATCATTATAAGAAACCACAATAGCCTTTGAGCCACAACCATACATTGACTCCAATGTTAAATCCTTTAAAACCAACAGGAACACGCACAATGTTTATGACCATTTATATCCATCATTTATTTCAATACTATTCAATGCAATCAAACTGGATGTTATAAATCTTATTCGGGCCTCAAACAATTCACACACATGTGTCCCTTTTAATACAATCAACATAACGATTGAACCAAATAAAATTAAATACTTCAAGCCGAAGCTTCAAATAATAAGTGTGTACATACTTCTTCCAGAACTGCCAAATGAGGAACTCAACAAAATTGTGCCCAAGTAACCAAGCACGCACAACTGTTCCCATCAACCATCAAACTGGATTAAAATGATATCAATGTAATATTTAGGGTTTAAGACATCAAGTGGAAGGTATGAATAGGTGGTTTGAACAGAGGGTTTGGTATTTGAATAGCGCAAACAACTCATGCCCTATCACAATTTACCACATAACAATAATATGTAACAAAGCTCTTGGTTGTAAGGGTTTCCAAAATAA
>JASDQU010241238.1:61376-74251 GCA_032191745.1 Picea mariana
AGTGATATTTGATGCACATTCTTAGGTGGCTCATTTATTGACTATATCCACTAGTCATGATGTTATGACTTTAGATCCTTGGAGGGAGTGCTCATTTGTCTTTGTGGGACCTAGTTGATGGACATTTTTGGGAGAAAAATCCTAGCTTGGGCTTCCATGGGGATACAAGCCCACAGGTTGGATGTTGAGGGCCTGCATGACAAATGAGAAATATCAAACTTGGAAGGCCTTGAGGATGACTTGGATGACATAGCCTAGGCCCCACATGCGAAACATTTTTTTTAGAAGAGGAAAAATGTCACTCTTAGAGGCATGACGTCACCTAGGGGGGTTAGGGTTTGGTGGTGAGGTGCCACTCATTGACACATGGACATTTTTAGGAGAATAAGGTCATCACCATGAAGATATTGTCTATATGCTTGACATGGGGCCTTTAGAGGCCTACCCATGCTTCTCCAACACCAATGACTTCTTCCAAGTGGAAAAATATCCCCTAAAGGGGAGATGTACATGTAAAATTAGGGTTATTTGTGCAAAAGTAAAACTTTAAGTGAATATTTTAATATTAATTTTTTAAAGGGGGGAATATTAGGGTTGTTGACCCCTAGTCTCGTGGTTTACCCCTTAATTTATGTACAAGTCACCTTGGTGACATTTGTATAAATAAGAGACCATAAGATCTCATTTTAATATAACTCTCCCTCATTGTGAGAAGTATTGGTCTGAAATTTTCGCTACCTTTAGAAACTGTGTCTCTCTTGTCTCATGTTTATGGTTATATCTTGATGTTATGGTTGATGGGAGTGATGTGCTAGCCTTGGAAGGATTACCTCTTGCTATTGTGGTGGATTATCTTGGCATTTTTTTTCCTTGAATTGGTATGGTTTTTACTCTCATGCTAGCATTTGTTTCAAGTCAAGGTCATTGTGATAGGAGCTAGGTGGGAATTATAAGGGAATACACCCCCACCATATTCTTCATCACTTTATGCTTCATGTTATTGGTTAAATAAGGGTTTGCTAAGAGAAGTATAAGGGAATACACCCTCTTAGCTTCAACCCTAGCTAGAGAAACTTTCCTTGGGAAGTAAAAGGGATTACACCCCCAAGGAGGTAGATTCTCTATATCTTTCTTTTCACGAGCCCATTAACCCAATAATTAATAGCACTAGTTATTTATTATTGCATTGGAGAAATAAAATATTGCATTTGGAAAAGTGATTTTTGGTCATTTTTTACTTCTTGCAAAGTGGATTGTATTACTTATGCCTTGGGCACCTCACAACCACTAAGGCATCCCCGCCAAGTGGATACTTCTTTATGTTGTTATAAATTACATCTTCATCCATTAGGGTTGCAGAAACCCTAACTCATTTGCTTGAATAACTCTTTTATCAACCATTGGATTTTGCTCAAAGTTTGCACACTTATTCTTCTTGGTCTAACATACTTTTTGGAAAAGTTTGAGGGGATTTCAGTGGCTAATTTTCTTTCTGTAATAAATTTAATGTTACAGCCATAAGGCTGATATAATTTTCTGCAAACAAGTGTTTACAACAACCTTATATTTTTGTGCTAGAATATTGGTTTTTCATCTTGAGTTTAGCTAGTCATTTACTAGTCTTTCTCTTGTGTTTTCTACTTGATCTCTAGCATTTATTGAGAAGCTTATAGTACCATATTATTGCTTATATATATTTTTATCTATTTCTGCAAATTAGGTACATCAAGCTTAACTTTTTGATCCAACTAACATACATCATTGCAAAGTGGTTTTTCTTGTGTCTCGGGCAGGTATTTCACCATTTGCGGGTTACTCAACATACTTGGAAACCATTGGACCTTCCCAAGACTTCATTCCAATTGACCTCTAGGGGCTCCACTTCCATCTCTATCCATATCCATCTCATTCCCCCTAGGGTCACCTGGATCGCCTCCCTAGAGTGACCTAGTCACCCTTTAAGTGCGGGACCTACATCGAGGTGACATTGGGTGTAGGATTCCAAAGTTCTAGTACTTGCTTTGTGGTGGGGTCGGGATTTTCCCAACCTACAACTTGTGCTATAACATCCAGTTTGCAACAGAGGCATGGAGAGTAGTTCTGGTGACAATGCTTTAGCCTCTACAATTGGAGGTTGCCACATGTCTTTAGGTAATTTTCAATTCGTGAAGGTTTGTGGGTCACTTAAACATATATATCTCCACCCTTTGCAATCAATGAGAGCTTTTGATTAATGTCTCATCTCCACCATTAGATGTCAAGGCATCAAGTTGAGAAAACACATGCTTGGCTTAGAATTCATCTCTCATTGACATGCTTTCACTGCCACCTATATAAAGGATGATATTGTTTTTTTTGGGTGAATTTTAGTTAGATGTCCTTGAAAATTTTGGGGTTGTCTAAACGTTCTGTGTTTTATCTTTTTTGTCAGAATCTGGCAATATAAATATAAATCTAGGAGAAATAATATTTGTGTGTTGTTTAAATTGTATTTATGAATGCATAAATGGATTTAGCATGCTGAAAAACCTCTAGGGCATTCTTATTATACAAATTTAACCATTAAAATTTGTTTATAGTTRGATTTCAAGTAAAATTAAATAGATAATATCCCCGAAAAAAGGCCCAAACGTAGATTGAAATTTTGGTTAAAGATATTCCAAGGMTTCACCCTTGGTTTCCCATCATCCTTGCACTGACATGAAAACCATGAAAACAACAAAGAGATGGGGTAAATTTATATCAAAACATTAATAACAAAAACCAACTAATTATGCTAGTCCCTTTCTWTTTATTGATTATMCTTTTGTTATGTTGTAGAAACCAACTAATTATGCTAGTCCCTTTTTTTCTTATTGACTATCCATTTGTTAAAGTGTTTTGGYTATTTATGAACTAAAAAACTTATTTTATTCATTCAAGTACTAATAATGTTGGGTTTATTTAACAACAATTTCTATTATATATAATTTAGAATGGTTTTCAATGTCAATAAATAAGATCATTAAGGATTTGCGCCTTTTCTTGTACACTCATAAGTGTTTCATACAAGCATTGTTTTATTGGTGTTAATTATAGTGTGAGGTCCTCAAGCTTTTGGTGGGAGACATTCCAATGCTTTACCCTCAGTTTCCCACCATCCTTACACCTATGTCAAAAAAACACAAGGATGGGGTAATATTATATTCAAATTATTAATAATAAAAACAAACTAATTATAATAGGCTCTAAAGTATTAACGTGGAGCAAAATCTAATTTCTAATTTTTTATTGAATGGAAAAATTCTAAGTACTTTTTTTATGAGGTTCATGTTAAAATAAATATTATATTATAATGGTCAATTAGATATTAGACATAGGCATTAATAAATTCACTTCAACTTATATTATTTTATGATTTTATGTTTTATTTCACTTTAGTGTGTTTCTCGGTCTATCCCACATTCATAAAGTGGATTGATTTGACTAGCGTGTAACCCTTTATAAGAAATATTATTTTCCTTTATGTGTTCATGTTATCATTATATGGTATCAAAGCCTAGCATTATCAAAGTTGTATCAAGGATCCCAGTGATTTGAAAGCCAAGGTTTCCACCCTTGTGACTTCAATAGGTTGGGTGCCACAGAGCACTATTTTTTATCATTTGAAAATAGGTGTTGTTTCATTTTTAATTTTGAAGCGAAGTGAAAAAAAATTAACCCTAGAAATCGAGGTTTCAAAAAAGAAAAAAAAAATGCTTTGAGTCATTGCATGCATAAAAAAAACAATTCATTGATTCTAGTGGCCAATAGTCATATTTGTATGGAAAATAATTCACGACCACTAGTAAATCATACACAGTTGTACGACTGTACAGAATGACCATATGGGCCAGCTAATAAAAATTAGAACCATATGGACTCGTACGGACACTATAAAGAGTTTATTCAGCAAAATTTTGACAATACATATTGTTTATAGTCAAATCAATCTAATTTCTCTAGTTTCTTGAACTTACAAAGGAATTGGAATCAATTTTGAGTTGTTTCTACTTGTATTGTTGCCCATATTTGCAGCTCTAGAAGAATTAGTTGTTGATTTATTGTTTTTCAACAATTCCACGTAGAAATTGACTAATTTGGTGCTAGTTGTTAGCATATATGATTGTTTTGGAGTTGTTTGAGAGAAAATCTATATGTTTTTCAATTGTTTGAGATCTTAACCGTGGTTAATTGGGATGTTTTTGGAAAAAATTTCAAAATCTGTGTATTTTGGGATTGTTTTGGGGCAGATTTATAGAAACTCTACATGTTTTCCAATGATATGAGGTTGTTGCAGTGATTTAGAGCCAGTATMTAGATGTTCTTACTCCATGATAACAGATTGTGGGAGGGAAGAATAGGTATTTTTTAGCATTTTTCTCTACTTCAATATATTTTTCTACATTCTCGACTTGTATATGTGGTCTCTTTACCTAATGATGCARGAGCATCTTTGGCCTTAGGCAATTAGCATCAACTAAAAAAAATTAATTTCAAGTTAGTAATTGTAGGATGAAATAAGGGTGTTGCAACTCCAAGCGTGCTACAAATCCACCTTGTTGCAACTTTGTTTCAATGCTACGGATAATGCCATGTTGCAACTCAAGGCATTCTACAATTCCACAGTGTTGCAACTCCCAATGTTGTGGGTTATGTGGTGTTGTAACTCCACGTGTCTTGGAGGGACTTTGTCGAATTTGGTGGGTTGTAACTCCAYGTGTCTTGGGAAGACTTTATGAAAATTGGTGAACCATTTACAAGAGGAATTAAAATGGATTTGGAAATGGTTTTGAAGAAGTGGAACCATCATAAGTACTCCCTCCCAATGCATGTTTAGGGAATGGTTTAATAAGTCGAAGCATCGAGAAACCATCCAACATCCAAGGCACCATTGGAAAGAAAGGGGATAGGAGAGGAAGCATGGAAAAAGGTTCATAAGAGTTGGACAGAGATGGGTACAATTGTAGGGGATATCACAAAGGAAGTGGATGCCTAGTTTTGGTTTTTGGCATGGAATAGAGAAAGCGAACCCATTTCATTAAATAAAGAAAGAGAACAAAAATAGATTTCCTAGTGATGTACTCAGATTGTAAAAGATAAATTTATGTATGTGTTAATAAACAAAATTTCCATTCCCAGTTTAAATAATTGTTGTGATCTTGTGTTTCCTTTTAATTCCTCACTATATTATTTTAGTTCTAATGTTTTCATCACTAGTACACTAGTAGTTTTGCACTCTGTGGGAAGAGACCAATTTTATGTGTTGGTTGAGTACAATATTCAAGGGTTTCTGCATCAAGTGGTACCAAAGTTGATTTAGCTCCTAATATTTGGTTATTGATATTATTCCATGTTAAAACATGGCTATGGGAGATAAGTTGTGAGAAACAACACTTGGAAGCAAGACTTGGGAATGTTAGTCTGAGTGAGGACTATGAAACAACTTGTAAGGATGTTTCCACGTAGAGAAAGAGCAGCATAAGGAGATGTGTGGAACTGAGAATTGGAGGAATTGAAAAGGAGGATAGAAGAACTGGAAAATATAAGGCTTGGAGATGTTGAAGAGGACTTAGAATCAGAAGATGAGATCGAAGAAGAGAAAAATGATGAGGAAGGAGACCTAGCAGTATGTTTGATATCTTTTATGAAGGATAGAGGTAGTGCGAGGGTGGAAGTTTCTTGCTATGATGGTAGTTTTAAAGTGGTGACTTGCATTGGTTGGATAGGCAATCTGGAAAGGTACTTTGAGTACAAGAATGTTCAGGACCCCAATCAGGTTCGATTCTCCAAAGCTAAAGGGTCATGTTGTACTTTGGTGGGATATGTTATATAAGGACAGAGTAGACAACTTACATGAGAAGATCAAAACCTGGAGGAATATGGTGAGAAAAAACAAGGAGAACTTCCTACTTGTCGACTACCAGCAGAATTTGTGTAAGCGGGTGCAGAAATTAAGGCAGAAAAAGACATATTTTTGAGAGTACACTGAGGAATTTTTCAAACTATCACTTAGATCAAGGATAAAAGAACGAAAATATCAAAAAGTGGTGAGATATGTGAATGGGTTGAAATATCAAATTCAAGATGAGATGAGAATTCATTACTTTTGTAATGTAAATGAAGCCTATCAAGTTGATTTGAAGGTAGAAGAAAATATTGATAGGAAATTACAACAGAAATTATGAGGAAAATGACCTAGAGGTAGGGGCAGAGCAACTACTGCTAGAGGAAATGAAAAGTAGGATGAATCCACTAGTAGCCAAATTAATAGAGGATACAATAGAACTGGAAGAGGTATAGGATTCGGAAGAGGAAAAGGTAACATTATTACTTTCTACAAATGTGGAGTAGAGGGACACAAGGTATCTGAATAGGAAAAGCACAATTCAGGAAAAATAAATGAAGCCCAAACATAGGTAACGTAGGAAGATGAGGCAGTGACTTTTGGAAAAATGTGATCGCACTTCAGCAAGAGCAGGGTGAGAATTTTATGTTCTAGAGAGTGTTACTTAAACCTTTAATAATAAGCCCCCGGGGGGCAGCTCAATTGGAAAGTGTCGTGAAAATGAATTTCAATGAGGTTTTGAGTTCAATTCCCCCTGATTTAGCCGTGTTTGTGGAAGGGGAATACGTAGGCACCTAGATTTTATAGTGGTAGCAGTCAAAATAGACCCTATGTCACACAAGTACGAGACCGGCGCAGTTATTGATTCCGCTAGTGATAAAATAAAAATAAAAATAAAAACCTTTAAGAATAAATGTAAAATTTAGGGAAAATGTTGCAATCTCGTCATAGATAGTGGAAGTAGAGAAAATTTGGTGTCAATGAAGGCCATGCTGAAATTGAAATTAAAGTTTGTTCCCCGTCCTAATCCATACCAAGTTTCATGGTCACAAAAGGGATAGCAAGTGACCATGACAGAGAAATGATTATTAAATTTTCAGATTGGAAATTTCAATGAGCAGGTCTTGTGTCATGTGGTAGATATGGATTCATGTCATGTACTGCTTAGAAGACCATGGTTGTTCGATAGGAAATTTTTNTATGAAACAACTTGTAAGGATGTTTCCACGTAGAGAAAGAGCAGCATAAGGAGATGTGTGTAACTGAGAATTGGAGGAATTGAAAAGGAGGATAGAAGAACTGGAAAATATAAGGCTTGGAGATGTTGAAGAGGACTTAGAATCAGAAGATGAGATCGAAGAAGAGAAAAATGATGAGGAAGGAGACCTAGCATTATGTTTGATATCTTTTATGAAGGATAGAGGTAGTGCGAGGGTGGAAGTTTCTTGCTATGATGGTAGTTTTAAAGTGGTGACTTGCATTGGTTGGATAGGCAAGTTGGAAAGGTACTTTGAGTACAAGAATGTTCAGGACCCCAATCAGGTTCGATTCTCCAAAGCTAAAGGGTCATGCTGTACTTTGGTGGGATATGTTATATAAGGACAGAGTAGACAACTTACATGAGAAGATCAAAACCTGGAGGAATATGGTGAGAAAAAACAAGGAGAACTTCCTACTTGTCGACTACCAGCAGAATTTGTGTAAGCGGGTGCAGAAATTAAGGCAGAAAAAGACATATGTTTGAGAGTACACTGAGGAATTTTTCAAACTATCACTTAGATCAAGGATAAAAGAACGAAAATATCAAAAAGTGGTGAGATATGTGAATGGGTTGAAATATCAAATTCAAGATGAGATGAGAATTCATTACTTTTGTAATGTAGATGAAGCCTATCAAGTTGATTTGAAGGTAGAAGAAAATATTGATAGGAAATTACAACAGAAATTATGAGGAAAATGACCTAGAGGTAGGGGCAGAGCAACTACTGCTAGAGGAAATGAAAAGTAGGATGAATCCACTAGTAGACAAATTAATAGAGGATACAATAGAACTGGAAGAGGTATAGGATTCGGAAGAGGAAAAGGTAACATTATTACTTTCTACAAATGTGGAGTAGAGGGACACAAGGTATCTGAATATATGGAAAAGCACAATTCAGGAAAAATAAATGAAGCCCAAACATAGGTAACGTAGGAAGATGAGGCAGTGACTTTTGGAAAAATGTGATCGTACTTCAGCAAGAGCAGGGTGAGAATTTAATGTTCTAGAGAGTGTTACTTAAACCTTTAATAATAATCCCCCGGGGGGCAGCTCAATTGGAAAGTGTCGTGAAAATGAATTTCAATGAGGTTTTGAGTTCAATTCCCCCTGATTTAGCCGTGTTTTTGGAAGGGGAATACGTAGGCACCTAGATTTTATAGTGGTAGCGGTCAAAATAGACCCTGTGTCACACAAGTACGAGACCGGCGCAGTTATTGATTCCGCTAGTGATAAAATAAAATAAAAAATAAAAGCCTTTAAGAATAAATGTAAAATTTAGGGAAAATGTTGCAATCTCGTCATAGACAGTGGAAGTAGAGAAAATTTGGTGTCAATGAAGGCCATGCTGAAATTGAAATTAAAGTTTGTTCCCCGTCCTAATCCATACCAAGTTTCATGGTCACAAAAGGGATAGCAAGTGACCATGACAGAGAAATGATTATTAAATTTTCAGATCGGAAATTTCAATGAGCAGGTCTTGTGTCATGTGGTAGATATGGATTCATGCCATGTACTGCTTAGAAGACCATGGTTGTTCGATAGGAAATTTTTCCATGATGGAAGAAATAATATATATGAAATCACAAAGGTTGGATAGTGGTACAGATTGGAACCAATGTTGTAAAATGAAATGACACCAACATGAAATAGTGGCAAAAAATATGTGGGTAGTAGCAACGGTTGAGTCATGTTTTGTTCAGCTAAGGAATTTTTGAAAGAACAGAGAAAGGCTCCAAATGTTTAAGATATCGAAATAGAACATAAGTACACACCATGTACATCAATGTGAGCATGGATCACAACTCCAATATAGATAAGAGAGATGAGTTACACAATAACTCCTTCAATAATAGGAGAACCTCCTCCACATAACCAAATACATTCATACATCACAATTCACTTGTCCTCAATAATCAATACATGATCTCTATATATACCTATTCACACCTACACATGGGGCCTCTTTACTATTAGATCGACCTTATTACATATATATTTACACATTACATGTACATTTAGCCCCATATATTCCCCCCTTGGGGTCATATCATATACATTTAACCTTGTATATGCCCCCCTTGGGTCATAACATAGTACCCTCCTTCAAAAATCTTTGTCCTCGAAGATTTTCAATTAAAGGCTTCACATTTGATGAAACCAAGTAATATGATTTTCTTATGTTCCTTCTTTCTTCTTTCCATTGATGATGATTCATCCATCCAAAATTAATTATTTTTTATCATAATCCATGGTGGCCAGTTGTTTGTTATAGGATAAATCCGTAGGTGCGGACACTAACCGATCTCCCTAGCTCCACCTGGATCTAGAACAAAGAAAAGCAGGACATGACTATTTCCCTAGATCTAGACCATTGAATTAAATAGGAGGCAAGAACAAATGACATACCTTATAATCGCTTCTTATAGTCTTTGTTGCTCCCGCTTCGCTCAAGCGCTCTCGTGCAGCCAAGACCAAGACAACACAAACCAACCAAAGTGAAGGCAATTCAATATATTCAACAGTTAATCTATGTATATGATCAAGGAATTATACAATAAAGGGGAAATAGCTTTATGGGAAAGGGACATGCCACTGTATCATATTATAGGAAAGTAAAGCTTACAACCTGAGCCTTGATGTCGCAAACTTCCTTTCAATGACTCTTGGCTCTAACACACACTTGCTCAATCATTGCATGAAGAATATCAAGATCTTGATGAACTTTGTTAGGGCCACCAAGCTGTTGTTCAAGCTTCAGTCCTCCACACAATTCTTTCACTAATTCTCCAATGAATCTTGCTTCTAACTTTTTCCATGAGAATTCCCTCAATTTATAAGAGAGAATGAATTAGTTACTTGGATAGGAATGATCCCAAAATATCAGGGAATCCAATACTAGGATAACCATTCGAATGCCAACCTATCCTTCTAGAAGATTCCCTTCTAGAAGCATCGAGAATTCATCTTTTTCCTTGCTTTAGGAAGAGTTCGCACCCTAGCAGTTCAGAAGCATGCGAGAGGTTCGCACCCTGGCTTAAAACAGCCTGCGAGAATGGGTCATTCTCGCACCCAAATATACTAGCAGCCTGCGAACCTTCTTCAAAAATGAGTTTTCTGAGAAGAGATGAAAGTAACTTTTTCTCAGGAGAAAGTTCTTATGAAGAGACTGAATACACCATCATCAATACATCATCATGACGAACAAAATCATAACCGCCTAGCACCTGGGCACACGAGGGTCCATACGACCATGCACATTTACAAAAAGGCTAACCGTTTTATTGGCGAATAAAATAGTGACAAATGGCAGGCGCATGGCTATCCGTTGAAACCGTTTTAAAACTCCCCACGCCCTTTGCAACGATGGTCACATACAACACAATAGAACCGCGGGCTTTACATTTGAAAACACAAATCCCGCGCGATATATGTATATGGTTACATGTAATGAATAATATGACTGCGGGTCGGGGCTAAGCCCCGGCCCGACCCCTCGCCAACGATTACACAAACCAAACATATATATATATCAACCGATATATGCAATAAATAACAAGCGACGATACAATGGTCGGGCGGATTTGTGAAGGCGTTACATGGTGGGGAGGTCCGGGGTTCGAATCCCATGGACTCCATAAAATTTTAATAAACAAACCAACAGCCAATAAAGGGGTGCCACGTGGTAGCCCATGACTGGGCCACGTGGCACCTTACCATTGACCAAAAATATGCCACGTGTCACATTCTGATTCGACCAACTGTCAGCCAATCAAAATCTTCCACATCACCTCTGCCACGTCAGCATACGGACTCTGCCACGTCAGCCTGTACGGACTGTACAGTCAGCGTCCCTTTTTTTTACCTGTTTGACGATTCAAACAGATCGTGATATCTCTCGCTCCTGATGTCCGTTTGAGACAAAACGAGTTGCGTTGGGTTCGAAACGGTGAGGTCTATGCTCTCATCCGATTTGAGGCAATTCTAAGAATGTTTATTTTTGGGCTAAAATTTGACCCCTGGTCCAGATTTTGATCACGCCTTCCCACTGAAAGGCTTTTGGACCCACAAAATCTTATGATTATCTGTCTGAGCTTCGATACTCTTCTGCTTTCAAGTTCTATCAATTGATTCTACTTGAAAAGTCTTTTCGACAATCACCTGGATACCTTGACATGCCTTGCACTGCAACTGGCTATGTCCCTCAACCACTGTTCTTTGGCTACTGCTGACCCAATNTTCATGATGATGAGGGCTACGCTCTCATTCATTTTGAGGCAATTCCAAAAACTTTGATTTTTGAGCTAAATTTTAACCCCTGGTCCAGATTATGATCACACCTTCCCACTGAAAGGATTTTGGACCCACAAAAGCTTATGATTATCTATCTGAGATTCAATACTCTTCTTCTTTCAAGTTATATCAATTGATTCTACTTGAAAAGTCTTTTTGATAATCACCTGGATACCTTAACCTGCCTTGCACTGCAACTGACTATGTCCCTCAACCATTGTTCTTTGGCTACTACTGACCCACTGTTCTCTCTGTGCTTGGAATACTGCCAACCTTCCCACTAAGAATCAAGTCCCTCTTTTGAACTCTTTGGCATCAACACAATCAACTCTCCAATGGATGCAAAAACGTTCCTGCGACATCTTGTCACAAGCCAAGAAAACCGTCAATCTTGAAAACAAATTATACAAGACTGAAAATAATTCCAACAAAGTCTTTTTGCTCTTCAAGCAAACTGTCGCATCTTGTACTTCATCAAAGTACATGGTGTTTTTCTGCATCTCGGTGTACTCAAAATCAACTTACAAGCCAACAAACACCATCGACTAAACACAAGTCGAAAAACATGATCAACACAACATAGTCGTCAAGTCAACATCGACACAAGTCGAAACTAATTTGAAACATATCAACCTTCCCAATCTGACAAGTCAACATACATAATACAAAATCATGTTACAATCATGAATCATTCATGATGAACCATCACCAGGTTCACTGCTTACACATACATAAAAACAAATGCATGTGCATGACTCTTCAACTCTCCTTCCAGTACAAATATAAGTACATAAATCCAAAACATGTGGGTACATAAGAGCTGAATATGAAAAAGATATATGGCTGTAACAAGTGAACATCATACCCCACTTTTATATCCTCCTGGCGAAGTTGTGCAACAACAAAAATGCCTTCAAAGGAATTGCATTCACATGAAAAATTGCATCATACAAGTTATGATAAACTGCTGCAACTTGTCATACTCTCAATAGAAATGCACACATAAGGCTGAAAAGTGCATTTACAACAGAAAATGCAAGCCTTACTTGCTCAAGAAATCCAACCATTTTTTACCAAGCCAACTCAAAGGTGACTTTTTCTGCTGAAAATTGTCCTCTTGTGAATCATCTTGACTCACATCGATAATGCAATCTCCTCTTCCATTCTTGCCAATCTCTTTATCCATCTACTTCTTATGTTGTGGATGAGTGGTTGGATGCAATGTCCAACATTGGTCAATGAGATGACCCCTCTTCTGACAATGAGTGCAAATCTTTTGCATCCTCTTTTCACGTTGTCTTTGCTTATAAATTTTCCTGAAATTGTTAAATATTTTCCAACATTTTGAGACATGATGGTTATATAAACCACAATATGTACATGTACTTTTTCTTCCATTATTACATGCAAATTTATCATGCTTAACATAATAAAAAACAATTGAATGATAAGCGGAAT